>PVHX01009583.1:0-75418 GCA_004024805.1 Geosciurus inauris
GTTCTCTCCTTTGGTTCGTATTTGCTGATCTCAAAGATTCTTAACTGCTATTAGAGTAAAGCGGAGACCGAGGATTACCAGAGTAAGTACTAAGTGGTCCCAGCAAACCTCCGGATTTGCTAAATCGTGCTTCTTTGCGGGAGAAGAACGGAGTGAAGTGGCCCCTCAAGCTCTTGTGGGAATCCGTGTTTTGGCTCTGAGCTCTAATAGGTGGTTATTTCTTGCTATGAATAGGGGAGTGACCGATGTGAAGAGCACCACCATAAAACAAGGTCGATGGCACACAGTAGGCGCCACATAAATGCTAGCTGAAAGACAGAAGAGAAAACTGAGCCTCAAAGAAGGTAGGGTCAGAACAGGTGAGTGCCCAAACAAAGCGAGCCAGGGAACTTTCCTGAGCTGTACGACAAGTACCCTAACAAATCACAGTGCTTTTTCAATATCAAATGATGTATGTTGATACACCTTTGTAATCAGAAAATGCAGTCTAAAACTTTGATCTCCATTTTTCTTCCTGAAAGCCTTTTATCAATAACCCTATAAAAATTTCCTAAAATAAAACTTATATAAAATTTAAAAATTACAATTCTTTTGACTTGAATTATTATAGTTAATAATTGCAACAATAATAGTAATAATAACTAATACAGTATTTACTCTTGAACTCTTTTTTTAATTTAAATATATTAACCAAGTGGTAAATAATCTTTGTAAAATAATTGGAAAGTACTGAGATGCAAGAAGAAGAAAATGGGTATCCCCATTATTTCTCTAACACAGGAGTGTCAATTGTCCAACCATTTGGAAAAGCAGTTTGTTAATACATAGTAAGTTGGCGTGCACGTCAACCCCGGTGTTGATCGTGTCATTCTCTGTAACAGGGAGAAAAGCTGGAAATAACTAAGCGTCCATCAATATGGGAGCAGAGTAACTTCTGTTGGAGTCAAACAAAAGAATATTCTGTCACCCTTAAAATTGGCTAGCTGTATAACATTTTCAAAAAAACCCATAAAACAGTGCTGAGTATAGAAAGGAAATTACATAAGGATCCAAACATTATAAATGACACCTCATGCACACAGTAAACGGACCGAAACTCTCATTTCAACCTTAGATTGTGGGGCAGCTTCAGGATCTGTGATTTTATTTTAAATGAAACAAACATGACTAGCTCTCAATGTGGTAAAACAAATTGTATGTTTTGCACATTTAAAATACTTTATGCATTTGGGGAGGGGAAAAAAAAGAGTTTGGCAACTCACCATCCAAGGCACTTCCTAAGCGCAGAGACATGTTATTGTTTTGTCTTATAAAAGTTGGCTCGTACCATATAGGTTTTTGTTGACTGTATATTGTAAACATCTTTTCTGTCACAAATAGGCTTCTTCGTTTTTCCTGTCTTTCTGTTTTAACTTCTTTACGTTCTTGGAGGAGCATTTTTAGAAAAAAGCAAAATTGCTGGGGCTTCCTTTTAAATTTATTATTATTTTTTTCTATTTATTCATTTATACTTATTAACTCATTTAAGCATTTGATGCTGAAGGAAAACATAAGGTTAAAAGTGGAGGTGGAATAACAGCCTGGCTTAGTCAAGACACACAGGACTTCAAGTATAACTAAAAAGAACAAGTGAAAGAAAACAATTTAAAAAAAGACGCACAGAATCCGTTTGAAGAATTCCCCAAAGTTTGGGAATTTATATGAACTCAATAATCAAACAAAGACCTGGATTGGAAAGAAGACTGTCCTGCTGCTCCTGTAGGACCCAGTCACTATCTCCACCATGACTTCCATGAGTTTCCTGATGTCCCAGGCCAGAGGCCCATCAAGGAGAAGCGTCCAAGACCTCTGAGGACTTGCAGGACTCTCCTCCTGCATGTGTCGCTGTTCTGGGGCTTGGGATCCACCATTTAGGAGGACAGCTAAACGCCCTGCCCCTGTGGCACCCATTGCCTCTGCTCTACCAGTGACATTCCCCTCTGGGGAAAACTAGAACCTCTAAACAGCTCCCACTTGGCTGTGCTTCTCTTAGGGAAGCCGTCCTCTAGTGGACTGTGCCTTCGGAGGGTCAAGGGCACCTCTTCTGGTTCTGCGTGGGGAGAGTGAGTCCCAGGAGTGGCCTGGCAGCTGCCGCAGTTGCCTCATTCCCACCCGGGCTCGCGTGAGCTTGCCGAGGTCTTGGGCACAGCTTCCCCTTGATCCTGTGGACCTTAAAAAGGAGACTGGAAAGGCTGAGCTGTAATGTGGGGGGACATTTTTGGACCCCAGGAGAGAGATGAGCCATCAGGTGGAAAAGCTGAAAATGAGGCCAAGGAATCAAAGAGCTCCCAGAACGGAGGCCAGAGCTGAGCAGAGCCCTCCCTCATCCCTACCCATCAGTGACAGGCTGGGCACTTGACACTCTCACTGCCGGTTTTCTCATCTCTACAATGAGCAGAGTATTGATCCCCATAGTTCATTTCATCTCTGCTCGTTGGTATTTAATGTGTGAACCTGCAGTGTCAATGAACGTGGCAAGCAAGGATCTTTCAATGACCGTCTTGGATATAGCTGGTAGGTATTAGGAAATCAATGGATTTATATCCTCAGAGACTTGTACCCCAAAATAAATGCCAGATAGTCAAAGAGCTGAAAATAAAATTAACTGTAGAAACACTAGAAGAAGTAAGTGAACATTTGCCAGTTTTCTACAGAACAGGAAATTAGAGAAGGAAAACCTTTCTAAGCTTAAATATTGCAAAATAAATCACAGTACTTATTTCATAATAACAACCTCTGTTAACTTAAAAGTAAAAGCAAACCACTGGAAAAAAAAGGATCATTTTAAATGATAAGTAAGATGTTATTCTAGCTAATACATAAGGAGCTCATAAAATCAATATGCAAGTGATAAATGAGCAATAGATAATATGGAGGCTTCGGGATGGAAAAAGCAGTAGTTTAATAAATTTTAAAACGGCACAGCTTTGTAGCCATCCAAATAATGCAATTTGACATGAGACATAATTTCTAAGGCATGGAAAGTTTGCTTAGTTTTGTTTCTATTTGTTACAGTACTGTGGATTGAATCCAGGGGCTCGTATATGCTAAGCATGTGCTCTACTCCTGAGTTACACACTGGACCCTTTTTATTTTGTTTTGAGACAGAGTCTTGTTAAGTTGTGCAGGCTGGCCTCAAACTTGCAATCCTCCTACCTCAGCCTCCCAAGGAGGCTGGTTTTGTTTTAAATGAGCTAGTTTTGTTTTAAAATGAGAATTATTTTTATTGATGAATGTGGTAAAATGGGTATTTACATATATTGCTGATAAGAATGTAAATAGTTAAAACATTTTAGAAAGCTATTTGGCAGTGTTCACCAGATACCTTTAAGCGTTTGTCCCTGGGCCCCAGAAATAAGATTCCAGGAAAGAAGCTTTATGTCCACATTTGTTAATCACTGCATTATTTATTCTTGAAAAGACAAAAAGAAAGAAGCCCAAATATATAATAATGAAACAATAGGGCAATAATTATGATATGCCTAGTATTTCTACCACAAGGATATTTATATTGTGACGTGGAAATTGAATATGATCTCACACTAAAGGTTAAAAAAGGGCATTTAAAATTGATTGAACATAAGATCACAGCTATATTTAAAAATAAAAAAGCCTCTGTCATGGTTTTATCTAGCAAAGGAAAATTAAAAAAAAAAAAAAAAGCTGTACACAGTTACCAACGACTAGAAAATAAAGCAAAATGTTGTCAATGTTCTAGGTAGTAAAATTGCTACATTTTAGAACTTTGCAGATTTTTGTAGTGAATGTGAATTAATTTAGTGAACGTGGATTAATGTTACCATGGGGGGAAATGACTGTTCAAGAAAATTCATGACTTGGGGTGAGGCACTTACACAGTGAGCATAATTTCCTTTGTTTTTACCAGATTTTTTTCTTCTAATAGAAGATTCTTTGTTCAAGAAACAAACAAAAAATACAAACAAATCAGCTCTGTGTTCCTCAGCCAGCATCTGAGCTGCCCGGCTGGGGCTCCAGTAGGTAATTTGCTTTCATCTGGGTTACTTCCATGTCAGTTGGATGTATTGCCGTGTGCAGTTGCGGTGTTGGGTGGAGGAGCTCTCTGCGCTGCTCATGCGGTAGGTCATGTGGTGGGATGGTTTAGAGAGAAACATGTGAGTTTGTCTGTGGCTTTTGCAAGGATAATAAACTGATGGGTCATCCATCTGCCCTGTGTTTGCTGTGAGAGACAGTCTTCTCAGCAAGGACTTTATCAGTTTGTGCTATCACTTTTTGCACTGGTTTTGAGAATCCAGAGTTATCCGTATGGAGATTAAGTCACATTAGATCATTTACAAGTTGGGATTGAATCAACCCATGTTGGGCACCTGGCCGTACGTGGGAAGTGAAGGAGTGAGGGTTCATCCAGGGCTGGATGTAGTATAGGTGCTTTGGTTCATTGGGCATGGTACTTACTTACCTAAAACCTAGAGCAGGGCTCTCTAAGGATCCTCCAGGCTTGTGCACAGAAGTCTAATGCAGCACCATGAACAGAACTATAACTTAAATGTGAGTCAATGAATTTTTAACTCAATGAATGTATGCATGAATTAAAGCACCCATCCTGGATTCCACTTAGAAACCAGAGAAACATTGCTGGCTCACCAAGCCTCTTTGGCTGCTGAGCTTTATGACTGAATTAAGAAACAGAAGTGAGGAAGAAGACCTGCCTCATATCTCCTCATTGCTCTCATTAATGAAACTTTTTGAGGAATAGCCAGTCCGCAATGACCCCAAAAACATTGTTCACATCTGAGTGCGTCAATATTCTTGTGGCTATCTTGCAGAGCTGTCTAGAAACAAGGATACTGTAAGTCAACTTATTTTGGGCACTCACAGCCAGCCATTCTGTCTTCAATAAATGATTCATGTCTGAAAAGCATTTAGGTGCATTTGTTTTCTAATAAATCTCTATTTGGGCCCATTATGTTTGAATCAAGTCGGGGAAACTGCCTAGGTTCACTTGGCATCCCTGTATGAAAATCAAAGAAAAAAAGATGTAAGACCTCACCATTGATCTCCTACCACCCACACCCCTTACCTGAAAATAAAGCTTGACAGTGACAGGATCTCTAAGAACTTGAGGGTCAAGGGCACTTCACAACCAGGGAGAATAGAAAAGAACCCAGTTGCTAGCATCTGAGAGGAGGAAGGAAAAGAAAGGCCAGCTGGGCACGGTGGCACATGCCTGTCATCCCAGCCGAGCTAAGGCAGGAGGGTCAGGAGTTCAAAGCCAGCCTTAGTAATGGCAAGGTGCTAAGCAACTCAGTGAGACCCTGTCTCTAAATAAAATACAAAATAGGGCTGGAGATGGGGCTCAGTGGCTTAGTACCCCTGAGTTCAATCCCTGGTACAAAAAACAAAACAACAAAAAAGGTAGGCCACTTGCTCATTTTCCTCAAAAGTCACTGAACCACGGAACCACCCCACTTAAAATGAGCTCTCATGATCCCGAGAGCTGGCATGGTGCTTCCTCCGAGCTCTGCTCCTGCCTACCTGTCACTCCAGGTAGGAATGCACGTGTGTTTCCAAGAACCAGCAGCAATGGGGAGAGGGGGTGTGGATAAATTGCATCTTCCCATTTTTTGAGCCATAGAATTGGAACTGGTAACGAAAGCCCTATCATCTGCCCTGCAGAGCTCCTGAACATCCCTGTCTGCAGTAAAATCTCCCACCACTTTGTGGCAGATGAGGAAGCCGAGATTTCCAGAGGCTAAGTGTCCAAGCCAGTACATGGATAGTTAAGAGTCAAACTCAGATGCTCTGACTCTCAATTGTGGGTACCTTCCCTTTGGCACTGCCTGATTCCACCACTGTAGAGTCAGTTTCTAGGTTCCTAAGTGGGGGTTCAAGCCCAGGTGGCACATGCCAGTGCAAAGTAAGCTCCCGATCAACGTAACGCTTTCTAGGGTGCCTTTGCACAAAGTTAGCTGGTTTGTAGATTGTCTCATACCATCTAGTTTTGCTAGCCAGCAAGCTCTGTGTGCTATACATCTCATCTTCTGGGCTTTTTGAGATAGCTTATCTGTGCTGCTGGAAGCCTTCCAGGTCTGGAAGTTGGACCTATTTATCTAGTGATCTCTGTTGGTTTCCAGCTGAGGTCTTTGTGGACAACAACAGTGTTCTATCTTGTGAGAAATGGTAGTGACCAATCCTGAGGGAGCAGTTGACCCAGATATGCTAGGTGGGCTAGGCAGTGTGAATGAGAGATTGTGCAACATTATCAGTGTTCCCAGATAAGCAATGCCAGAGAATGGGTTTGGCTATCTCTAGTGGCTCCAATTCTTGGAGGGTGTCCACTCCCAGAGCAGCAGAACGTGGAGTTGTCTGGCCATACTGGAGCCTGGGTAAGAGTCACAGAGAACTGAAGAGATGATGATTGAGACTGTCCCCCGGTTGGGATTAAAACTGAAAATGTGAGGCGCATGCCTGTAATCCCAGCACTTTGGGAGGCTGAGACAGGAGGATGGCGAGTTCAAAGCCAGCCTCAGCAATGGCGAGGTGCTAAGCAACTCAGTGAGACCATGTCTCTAAAAACACAAAATAGGGCTGGGGATGTGGCTCAGTGGTTGAGTGCCCCTGAGTTAATCCTCGGTACCAAAACAAAGCAAAGTACTAGATGATAAATAGAAGTTTAGGGGAATTTCCAATAAAGTTTTGAATTTTGTTAGGCTTTTGAATTTTTATAGGCTTTTAAATTTTTTTCTTTTATTTTGAAATATTGACGATCAGATTTTATTTTTAAAAATGTGGGGATGCTCTCATGTGATGATCTGTGTGCACTGGGAACTCTGTCTGGCTGGCCTCCCCTGCCCTGAAGTTTTCTTGCTACCTTGCGGGAGACAGATACATCTTCATCTACTTCTTCGTCATGGGTCCTGTGGCAGAAGTGTGTCTTCAACTCTCGTCACAGGGCTTCTTGAGACCAGGGAAATAGAAGGGTTCTCACTGAAGTTACTATGGTCTGGGTCTTTTCAATACCAGTTTTTTATTTCTGTTCCACATAGTAGGTATAGGGCTCATATCATGTCTACACCTCATTTTTTCCATGAGATTTGCATGGGGAATGAACAGTTATTAACCATTATTAGGCTCAGTTGTTACCTCAAAACCAATGGCTTTGAACTGTTTTCCTTCAGGATAGAAGAAAGGACATTAGCATTTCAATGAGACTTGTGAGTGGGCTTTGTGTGGGGGGGGGGTGGGGGGGGTCCTGTGAGTCACTGAAGCTCAGGGCCGTCTCAGAAAAAAGAAAAGGCCAGCTGAAAAAAATCTTACTGAAACAAGCCCATCATTAGAGCCACAAGTGGAAGAGTTGGTAAAAGTGGTGTAGGGGCAAAAGATGGTCGTCCTTGTTGGGAATGGTCCGGACAAGAGTGATCTGGATTTCAGATATTTTTGGATTTTGAGATATTTGTGATGGCACCCAAGCCCAAATAGGAAATTCGCATGTTTCGTACACCCCTTACACACCAGGCCCGAAGATGATTTTATTGGTACTAAAACCATTTTGGATTCTGAAGCATTTTGGATTTGGGATTTTCAGATAAGGACTTTCAGATTTTCAACCTGTGGGTGGTTTGGGAGCCGTGGAGGAGCAGAGGAGGGGGGCAGGCTGGGAGCAACCTGGCAGTGCCGGTGGAGGTGTCTGAGGTGACTGAGGAGGTGTCTCTGCAGGTCCTGGGGGCCCCTCCTTGTGCACTTGGAGGAGGCAGCGTCCCCACCTCCACGAAACACGCAGAACCTGCGACTCGGCAGGGAGAAGCTGTCTGCCGCGGCCACACAGGCAGCTGGCCTCTCCAAACGAGCTTCGCTCTGTCCAGGGCTCTGTGGGCAGGACCCGTGGGCCCTGTGGCTAGGTGCCAGGCCTGCCCACGCTGCCTTGGTGATGGGAAGAGAGCAGTAGGCGATGGTGTGTAGAGTGAATAAAGCTCTCTTTTTTGTTTTAGTGCCAGCTGGTGATGCCATCTCACTTGGGCCTGCTTTTGTGGCCCCTGAGCTGAGTCTTGGGCCATTTGTCCACCTACTGCACAGGGGAACCACCTGTCACGCCCCTCAGCCCCTGGGTGCTTCCAGGCTTCCTGGGTTTACGACCAAACTGGTGCTCACTGCCACGTGAAGCTCCCAGCAACAATTTCAATTCCATGCACATCCTGCTTTCCTTCCATATTTGAAAAGGCTTCTTTATTAATTGGAATATTCTCATTTAAAACAGAAATGAATGAACGCTTACCCATTTGGAAGTTAAATTTTCCTTATTTCATTTCAATTTCTGGTTTCATGCTATTGAAATTTTCATTAGGATTTGATAAAAAAATTTTTTTGGAAACTTCTAGAAACTGAATACACTTTATTTTTTGGATACCGGAGATTGAACTCAGGGGCAGTCCACCACTGAGCCACATCCCCAGCCCTATTTTGTGTTTTATGTAGAGACAGGGAGCTTAGCGCCTCGCTGTTGCTGAGGCTGGCTCTGAGCTTGCACTCCTCCTGCCTCAGCCTCCCAAACCACTGGGATTACAGGCATGCGCCGCCAAGCCCGGTCCGAATACACTTTAGAAATATACTTAACACTGAGCATCTTCTAATAAAATAGCTCACATGCTGTTGGTTGTTGGGGAAGTGACCAGCCAATGGAGGTGAGAGCCGTGAAGTCCCCAGTGGCCATGGGGAGAGCTGGACCAGGGTTTGGAGATGGTGGGTCTTCTACCTGGGAGGAGGGCATGACTGGGAGAAGGCAGGAACCTCAAAACTCACCAATACCCCAACTTTTGGAAGTTGTACCATGAACTTATATTGAAGTCCAGCAGTCTCAACTCCTTGCCTAATGGGAAATGTGACACGTTAAAAGTGTGAGTCTTGGTGCAGACTTGGCATGCATGTCTACCTACTATCAACCTCTGCGGTTGACCTGGTCTAACTAAACCCACAGTGGCTTTCTGTGACAATAAGATACTTACTTCAAATATTTATCATGCTCATCTGGCTGCACTAATTGCTATTCAGAAACCTATGATGTTGAACTATGAATGTTTTTATCTCACGGGAGCTAACGCTGCAGAAGGCCTACAGGAATATCCAGTTTTATTTCCTTCCATCATTTCTTTCTCTTGTTTTTCTCATGGTAGAAAAAGTTACCTAGGTTATCCATCTGTGTTTTTCTCTGAGTCTTGGATTCCTTGGCTATGAAATCTCTAGAATTTATTTTTCTCTTATGAGCTACTCAGAACCAACTATGAAATAAAAACTTGAAAGCGTGAGTTTTCTGTAGACTTAAGTTTTTTATCATCCTATATTTAGAATTTGGAGAAGGACTAAGGACTATTTGTTAGAGGACATAATGAAAAGCTCAAGTATGATTTATAGCTTCTTCAGAATTCAGTTTGTTTTAATGGACATCATGTACTGTGCAGGGATCTTGGACAAAGCACTGTCCTATAAAATTTTAAAATAAGCTAATTTTATATAGGCTTCTGCTGAACTCTAAGACTATGATGATTTTTTAATTGAGAAGTATTTTAGTTAGAGATGGTCCCTATGACAGTTAACTTCAATCTAGAATATTTTCTTTCCTGTTTTGTTTTGGGCCTCAGGCCAACATAACTGCAAGGAATCCAAAACTAAACTTAGCCTTGTTTGTTAGGACTAAGGGCTAAGGGACTTGCCCAGCAGGGCTGCCCAGGTCCTGGCTGTCCTGGGGGGACTTTGGCCAAGTTCATTCCACCTCTAGTACAGCCGTGATCCGAATGTTCTGTGCCCAGAAGCCACAGCACAAATTTCTCCTGAGACTCAGCCACCCCCTCCTCTCAGGCCTGTGGTCCAACAGACCAAAAGCAGTGGTTCAGAAGCAGGAGGCTGCAGCCGTCCCCGCAGCAGCTGCTGCTGCTCTCTTTACAGCTCCTGCAGTTTCCTTTCCTTTCGGTCATCTGGCTAGCCAGCCGCTTGAGCGCCTTCTCTGTAGGCGAGAGTTGGAAAAGTGTGTTGGAGCTGGATCCCTTAATCACCACAGAGGAAAAAATGCATTGAAAAACATAAAAAAATAAAAGCCTGCCTTGGGAGGGCGTTGATTTGCTTGGTTTGGAAAAAGGATCTGGGAATGAAACTAGCCAGTTTCTTCCTAAGGATGATGATCTAAATCTTGGGATGGGCCCAGGCTCCAGGTGGGCTGACTTGCTAAGTGTGTGTTTTGTGTGTGTGTGTGTTTGTGTGTGTGTGGGTGTGGTGTATTCATGTGTGTGCTGCAGGGCGTGTGTGTGTGCATGTATGGTATATATGCGTGTTTGTGTTGGGTGTGTGCATGTGTGTGTGTTGTGGGTGCGTCTGCATGGGTGTGGTGTGAGTGTGTGTCCATGTAGGGTGTGTGGGGTGTGAGTGTGTAAGTGAGTTCACAAAGATACTGCTGTTCGTGTTTGGTTGGCTTTGGTTTTCTTTCTATGCTCGGTTTTAGAATATGGTTCTCTTCTATGACTTTGTGCCTTTGTCATTTAATGTCATGATGGAACTTTATCCTCTTTACACTTTCTCCATTCTGCTGGGTGGGTCAGCCATGATGTACTCTGTTTCCTCGTGCTGGAAGTGTGGGGCTTCTCTCTGGGGCTCCTAGCAGTAGTTGCTAACTGTCTGTACAGGAGAGACTTTCCCAGGCATTGACTTTGTCCTTGAGGCAGGCAGTCAGCTGCTGGTCCAGGAGATCAGGCAGTATGCAGGTGTCTAAGGTCCTGTGTGTGTATGTTAAATAGCTTAGTGGGAAAGTGGAGTGGGTTTGTGCTCACCCTGGGGCTGGGAGTCCTGGAGAGTTACCATTAAAACAAACAAGCCTCCTTTGGAATAAAAAAGATAGTATAAGAGAATTTGCATTCCTTTCATCTCTTCTTGTATGTTTTATCAACTGTTCTGGATTTTAAGGTCGAAAGATTCTCAGTGAAGCATCATTTAGATTTTAAGGATGTTGCTGAATTGTCATGAATATTATTTCAGCAATTTTTAGATTGATTTCTTTAGAAGAAAGAAAATATTGCCTCTTTTACAGTCCTGACCTGATTGAATACTATAATGTGAGTGATAAATAAACAAACCTTTGAAAACAGACTGTTGACAGAGTCGCCCCATTTTGGGCTTTGCCTCGTGCTCATGCTTACCTACGAGCTGCCAAACGTCAAACAAGGCAAAATATGGAAGTCGTGACTGAGGTTCTCTTGTTTGTTGCCTAATTTAATGCTTCAAGCTGACAGCTCTTTGTGTCTGTTTCGAGAGAATCCATGCAGCTTGAACCCTCTCCTGGGTGAATTCTGCACTTTCTTTAATTGCCTGTGTTTCCACCAGCATGGGCCAGGCAGCATATGGTGCATCTGCTTTACCATCCGTAACTCACTTAGGAGTCTCATGGCTCAAAGGCTCTGCTAGTATGTGTGTGTGTGTGTGTGTGTGTGTGTGTGTGTGTGGAATTAAAAATGCCACCCGAGGCACCCAGAGCAATGGAGTGCACCTGCTGGCTTGCACTTTAACCTAAGATTATCAGGTGGTGAAGAAGGAAAAGTCTTCCAAGGCATTGGCAGGTATAGGCTTGAGAGGAAACACCTAAGGCAGGTGTCTTAACTTGAAAGGCCCATTAAGGAAATGCCGGCATCTCCGCGTATGGTGAGAAGGGAAACAGGCAGTTTGCATCTACCTGGCTTTCCCAGAAGTGCCAGAGTGAGACATCTCACTGCCCTCTCTGCCTTCTTACCTGCTTGCAAACAAGAGCGCACTGCTCTGCCAGGGGCCCCCTGTTCAGGCAGGTGGTGGGTGCCTTGTGCGTCTGGCTCACTCCTCACAGCCATCTCATGTTGACAGGACCATGCTGGTTTTACAGATGGGGAAGCAAAGGGCTGAGCAAGTCAAGCCCCTTCCACAGCTGTAAGCGGCCAGCTTAGACCATGGCCTGAGGTCCACGTGCTTCATCCCACCCACACCATGGGGCTTGGGTTCCAAGTGGCCACAGCTCCTTTACCCTCCACAATTCCTTTCCTCTGTTGCTGACTGGCTGCACAATCACCTCTTGGGCTCTTGAACAGGAAGACCCCCAAGGTCCTTTCTGCAGGTTGGCAACTGGTAGCTCTTTCCTTAGAGACTTGCAGTACCCCACCCGCATCCCACAGTGTCTGTCCTCTGGCCTCCATGGGGGCTGAGATGTGGAGCACCCTATTTGATGCCCACAGGGGGCAGGTCTCATCAGAGAAATAAATAATAAAACACAGAGAGGAAACAAGAAATAAGCCACAGTCCTTCACCCAAAATGTAGCTACCTAATGGGTAGGGACAGAGCCGCAGAGGTAGCTGTGACTGGTTCCTAGATCTCTCATATTGTTATTTCGCAACCCCAAATCATGCTCCCTTGAGAACTGTTTCACTCAAAATATTCTAACCCACCCCCCACATTAATGGCAGTTTCTTGTTTTCTGAAATAGCTATGAACTAATTTAACAAAATAGACCCATGGTCAATGGTTTTCTATCATGTCCCCAAGCACTGCTAGAAACTTTGTCCAATGATTAGTTAAATTCAAAATCAACTAATCTATCAGTAACCTGGGAAAGAAAGACAATTTGGAGTGAATTATTCCTCTTGAACCTATTGTGATTCCTAGTGACAGTTTTTTTTGTCTGTGTTTAAAACACTGATTCAATATTTTCTCAGGTGATAGATATGTTAAGCTCATGGGTCAGACTCTCCCTGTTGGGAAATTCAGATGCTATGTGCAAACTGGGTAGTCGGGCACTGTTCCTGTTCTCTGTGACTGCTCTGGACACAGTCTTCATGTTGCATTAGTTCAGTCAGGTACAACTGCTCTGGGATTCCCTACCTGGTGAGAATCCTTGCTGTGCTTTTCACCCTGGAGACACCTGTACCTTACGCCCCAGTGTGTCACCTCTGTCTGCCCTCCAGGTGGCCTGCGCTGGCCTCTGCAGCCAGGGTTCACTGTGTGGACTGTTGGACGGGGATGCCCAGCAGGACAGACTCCCTGCACTTCACATGTGGAGGGGCCGTTCTCCAGGTCCTGTGGCATGTTCAGGACAGGGTCAGACACCACTCTGGCGCTCAGCCGTGTGCAGAGGCTGCTGTTTCATTTTGTAAGTGCCCAGAACAAGCAAAAGACAATATCATGTTTGGTCTTTTGGGCACATGAGTTCTCCATTGTTGCCCTTGATGACAAGAAATAATCTTTCTTAACCAAAACATGGAAACAGCTTCATAGTTTTTTGTTGATTTACAAATTCCATAAGTTACTGCTCTGATATTTGCAGAAATAACATAAAATTCTTAGTCACACCCTTGCCTCATATAATAAGCTTCTGAAGTGGATTTGCTGGACAGTTTCTCCTCATAGCCTCTAGGTACTTACAAAGCTGAATGAGGACCGCAAACCATTTTAAGCTATCTCCTCTCTGGCCCTCATCATCACTGGGCAGATATCTATGCCCTCTTTTCTCAGTCTGACAGTAAATTGGCTGATTGACACATTATAAGAGAAAGACGTAAAGACTGGTTCACCCCAGCTTCTATTTGGAATAAACTTAAGACATGCATCACTTATTTATCCACCAGGCACCTCTCTAAATAATTTAACCTTGTTTCTTTCTTAATTATCAGCATTAAGACTAAAGAGTTAAATTATTTAATAAGCTCATGGCACTTTTCACCTTGTTCTTCAGGTGAATTCCTGACTATGTTTATTTTGTTTGTATATACGGATTTGAGAATCAGTATATGAATCCATTTTTTTTCATTGCTATAACAACTTATTTCTTTTCTTTTTTTGGTACCAGAGATTGAACTCAGGGGCACTCGACCACTGAGCCACTCCCCAGTCCTATTTTGTGCTTTATGTAGAGACAGGGTCCCACTGAGTTGCTTAGTGCCTCGCCATTGCTGAGGCTGGCTTTGAACTCATGATCTTCCTGTCTCAGTCTCCCAAAGTGCTGGGATTATAACCGTGCACCACTGCGTCTGGTTCATTGCTATAACAAAATGCCAGAAACTGGATAATATATAAAGAAAGGATGTTTATTTATAAACATATGGTTCTGGAGGTTTGAGAGCAGAGCACCTGCTTCTTGGCCGTGATCAAAGCCTCATGGTGGATGGTATGAGGCTAGGAGCATGGGAGAGTGACAGATCACATGGCAAGACGGGAAACCAGAGCTCCAGGAAGGCCTGTCTTGTTTTTTATGACACTCTGCTCTCATGAAGACTCACTCTTGAGACCAGCATTAATCCCTTCAAGGGCAATGCCCCCTGTGACCTAACCACCTCCCATTAGGCCCCACCTCTGAAAGGCTACGCCACCCCAGTGTCACCACACTGACAAAATCCAAAATCAATTCCCCTCTCAGGAGGTGGATTAAAATCTATTATCCTTTTTTTTTTTCTCTTTTAAAAAATTTATTTATTCTAATTAGGTATACATGACAGCAGAATGCATTTTGATTCATTGTACACAAATGGAGCATAACTTTTCATTTCTCTGGTTGTACACAATATAGAGTTATACCATACGTGCAGTCGTACATACACCTCTAGGGTCTTTTTGTCCATCTCATTCACCATCTTTCCTGACCCCATGTCCCATCTCCCCCTTTCCCTCCCCTTTGACCAAAGTTTCTCAATTGTTTCCATGCCCCCTCCCCCAGTATGGATCAACATCCACTTATCAGAAAGAACATTCAGCCTTTGGATTTTGGGGGATGGCTTACTTCACTTAGCCTGATGTTCTCCAACTCCATCCATTTACCTGCAAATGTCATAATTTTATTCTCTTCTAATGCTGAGTAACATTCCACTGTGTATATATACCACAGTTTCTCTATCCATTCATTCATTAAAGGGCATCTAGGTTGCTTCCACAGTTTAGCTGTTGTGAATTGATCTGCTATCAACATTATCCCTTTTTACAGATTAGAGATAGAACAGAGCTTCAAACACAGGTAACCCAGGGCTTCAAACCTATTCCTCGCCCCCACATCAGTCTAAGACAGGGACTTGAGGTCAGATGTGGAGGTTAAAAACCTAAGAACTAGAAGATACCAGAGCTTGTGTGCTCCACTCTTCCTAAGGCTTGCCTGCCTCTAGTTTCTCCTTGAACACCACCAACTTTGTGCTAAGCCCCAGTTTGTTAGTATTAGTGAGGGTTTTACCTGGGGGCATGGTGGTCTTGAACTTTTACAAGGAGAAAATTCTTCATTTTCCTAGTACCCTACTGATTGGGAAGCTGAAGAAGGTGGCCCCGGATCCCTGCATATCTGATGTTGGCTTGTTTCCTTTTCTTAGTGTTAAATCAGCAAAGGATTTGTTAAATATTTTGCAAACGTTTGCTAGACCCCCAGAAACCTGGGGAAGAATCACACTTCTTCTAGCAAGACTGTCTTGAAGCTATTAGAGGCTGATCCAGGTAGTAGGAATAAATTGCATGAATATTCAACATTCAACCACAACTGCTACCAAACTGTAACCAGTGTAGATCACTCCTATTCACATGGCTGTTCAGCTCAAGTGCAAAGAGACTGAGCTGCCAGCTTTGTGCCTGGTCCTGAGAGAGAGACAGCCTGGGTCAAGTTCCACAGTCCAGAAATGTCTGCCAAAATGTCCGACCAGCTTTGCTAAGCTGATTGCAGGGAAACCAGGGCAAAGTTTCCATAGTATTTCCCTCTCAGAAAGGCATAGGAATAACACAAGGGTGCAGCACCCCTCCAGATCATCCGAGCAATGATGCATGCCTCCTGTGACCATCCTCACAGCTGAGGTTATCCCCAAGCCAGCCTGGAATTCCCAGGAAAGAGTCCTATTTTCCCCACTCTGAGCGTTCTTTGGGTCCATGAACTTCACCGCAGGCCACAGCGTCTTTTGTCCTTGAGATGATTTCTGGGCTGCTCTGCAAAGAAGAGTTCTGAGCCCAAGAGAATCCCCTCCTCATACCTCAGAAGTACAACAGCCCGGCAGGTGCAGGAGAGAGCTTAGCGTTAAAGCCAAGCCCCGAGGTAAGTTATCAGTTGCCGTAGGTAACCGCAACCAAGTTGCCTAACTTAGGAGTTGTGTTGGTTTCTTATTTTGAAAAATAGATAATCCTCATCTTGTAGGATTCATGGGTAATAGGTAATAGGTGTGAAGCTGGTATATGGATCATTCATTTTGGGGGCATTATTGATGAAAATTGTAGCAAATCTAGTTTGTCCTGGAACTTGGGTTCTTCCTGGGGCACATTCTGCTCCTGGGGAAGCCAGCTGGCTCTTTTCCTGCCAGCCTTGCACCAGAGATTCCCAGACTCACACCTTCACGCTTTCCCTCGAGGCTTTAGTTGCCAAACTATAAGGTCATTTCCTGCTTTCCTTTGGAGCTCCAGTCCGATTACAGGACCAGGAGTCTGGTTGCTCTGTATGTGTTGAGTTTCTGATTTTAGAACATTTAAGGTGAGTATGTGTGTCAGGGGTGCCGTGGGGGAGTCTTCTTGTCTTCACAGTTAGGGGTGTTAATTGGCACCCACAAAGTTCAGGCTTGGAGCTGGGATTGTGGCTCAGTGGTAGAGCGCTTGCCTTGCACGTGTGAGGCACTGGGTTCGATCCTCAGCACCACATAAAAATACATAAATAAAATAAAGATATTGTGTCCATCTACAACTAAAAAAATATTTTAAAAACTAAGTTCAGCCTTTGACTGTCTTCATTAAATCATTCTGCAGATATTAAAAATTAATTGAGCTCCATTCATGGGCTGATGATGGTTCTCCAGAGCTAGGAGTCAGTGATGATCTTCAAGATGGTCTTGGAGCCCCTGAGAGCCCAGACGGGGAAGGCAGACTCCCAAACCAGCAGTAGCAGAGTGGCAACAAATGTGCACTAGTGTGGGACACTGGAGAGTCCAGGTCAGCCCCATTGTGTCCCCGTAACGTTGCCTGCGGCAGGCTGGAGTTCAGGGACCTCCTGCCAGAAGGGAGGGACCATTGAGATCTGGAAGAAGAGACCAAGTGAGACATAGAGGGAGAAGGACAGGGCCAAGTGGGAACCAGGGACCAGAGGGAAGGCCAGAGCTGAGGCCTGTGCTGTGAGCAGCATGGACCGGGGACAGCATGTGGGAACGTGGCTCGGTGCCCACCTGGCCACCAGTTAGCTGGGAGCCTGGAGACCTCTGCCGGGCCTCAGTTTCTTCATCTACAATAACGGTACCAACTTCAGAGGGCTCCTGAGAGTTAAAGGGGGGGTTGTTCTAAAAGTATCCAGGCTGTGCCCCGCAGGGGCACATGTTTGCTAAATAAACCAACCAATGTACAGAGTCTAATCTCAAGCTTAAATTTTTCTTTTCAGAGCATCTTTTCTGACTTTAAAAGCACATCATTGTTTTGGCTAATGTTTGGTGTCTGTTTGTGTTTTAGCCGCTTTTCCTGAGTCCTGGATCTCCCTTGTGTCTGGACATATTCTACCGCAGCTATTTATTTATTTTTGAACGAGCGCATCTCACATCATGGACCTCGTTGGACTGCTGAAGTCCCAGTTCCTCTGCCACCTGGTGTTCTGCTACGTTTTTATTGCCTCGGGGCTCATCATCAACGCCATGCAGCTCTGCACGCTGGTCCTCTGGCCCATTAACAAGCAGCTCTTCAGGAAGATCAACTGCAGACTGTCCTACTGCATCTCGAGCCGTAAGATCTTTGCTTACAGTCCTGTGTTTCCATCTTCCCCCAGGACGAGTATGTTGGGACTGTGGCTCTTGACATGGTTCACTGGCCTTTCGGTCCCTGCTACGCTGCTTTGTGTTTTGTTTTTGTCTGCTTTCTGTTGGAAATATCTGTGTTTGTCCTCACTCTTTAGAAATCATGCTTTGAATGAGGAATGCCAGGAACGTGAAATTCAGTAGGCAAGAATGGTGTACGGCTTCCTACCCGCAGTTCTAGCTTCTCCTCAGAAGTGATCCGCGTCTGTGGTGTCTTGGTTACCCTTAGAGAAATAGTATGTATGTCTGGCCCTTGTGTATACATGTGGCCATGTGACTTTCTCTGCCTGTGTGCGTTGATACATAATATATACACTTCTTTTTTGCAATGCTGGGGATCAAATACGCATATATATCTTTTTAAAATCAATGGCAATGTTCCTTACTTTTCTCTTCCTTGCTTTCCCTCCATCTTTTATTTTGAGATGATCATAGATTTACATGCAGCTGTGAGAAACAATAAGGCAAAATCCCAAATGCCCTTCAGCCAGTTTCCCCTGATGGTAACATCTTGCATAGTAAATTACAGGATCCCAAGAAATTGCCATTAAGACAATCCACCAACCCTTCTCAGCTTTCTCCGCTTTTATACACACTTGTTGGTGTGTGTATTTATTCCAAACTGTTTCACACATGACTGGCTAGCCTGAGTTTTGGCAAGTAAGAGGGAAATCAGCATAGTGCGTATCTACAGATACGCTCTGTTGTTGCTATTGATTGACTTTAAGCTCATACTTCTTCTCAAAAGCAGAATGTGCCCCATATCAATAGCATTCTATGCATGGGTATGAACATATTTCAAAATATAAATGCTTTCAAATTAGTCAACTTGAAAATTTGTTACCTTAGGTTTTTCCACCAGTCCAGAATTATCAATATCTTTCTGAAACCTTTAAGAAAACAAATTTGAATCAAAACAATAAAAGCTGTGTACAATTTTCCAAATGGGTTACTGCTGATCCAGTTGGTTCTTATGTTTTAATATATTTTTAACTTTGACACATAATAATCATGCATATCTATGGGGTACAGTGTGACACTTGGATATGTATACACAAGTATAACGATCAGATCCGAATAACTGGCACATCCATCATCTCAATAATTACCTCTTTGTCTTGGGAACATTTCAATCATCTACAAGGTATTTTGAAGTACACAATTGATTTTTGTTGTAATGATCCTACTGTGCTGTAGAAAATGAGAAGTTACTCTTCCTCTACCCCATAACACTGTACCTGTTAGCTGGGCTCTCTCCATCCCTCTCTCCCTTGCCTTCCCAGGCTCTGGTAACCACCATCCACCTTTCCACATGTAAATGAGAACATGTGGAATTTGTCTTTCTACACCTGACTTATTCCACTTAGCATAATGTCCTTCAGTGTTCAGTTCATGTTGCTGCAAGTAATGGTACACCGTTCGCTTTCATGGCTGAGTAATATTCTACCACGGATGTGGACCATATTTTCTCCATCCATTCATCCCCCAATGGACACTGGGTCGATTCCATCGATATCTTGGCTATTTTGAGTAGTGCTGTAACACACACTGTGAAATGCAAAGGTCTCTTTGACATACTGATTTCATTTCCTTTGGATATATACCCAGTAGTGGGAATGCTAGATGATGTGGCATTTCTGGGTGCTTGAGGAACCTACATGCTGTTTTCCACAATGGCTGTGCTAAGTCCTATGGCTAGCAGTGCCTGATTTCTCTGAATCCATGCTACCACTTGCTGTTTTTTGTCCCTTTGATAACAGCCATTCTAACTGGGGTAAGGTGGTATCTCAAAGTGGTTTTGATTGACATTTCTCTGATGAGTAGTAATGTTGAGCATTTTTTCATGTTTACCATTCATATGTCTTTTTTTGAGAAATGTCTATTTAAGTCATTTGCCCATTTTTAAATCAGCTCACCATCACCATCATCATCACCATCATCATTTTATTGTTGAGTTGCTTGCCCTCCTTCAAGTCCTGGATATTAACCCCTTGCCAGATGACTAGTTCATTTTGACATTATTATACAAGCATGAAATAATATTTTCTCCAATTCCATCCCCAGTATGTCCCCCTTTTCTCCTTTCCTTCCTTCCCCTGTTCCCTTTTCTTTACTTACTGATCTTTCTTCTATTTATTTATGGTTTTTAAAATTAGTTCATGATGGATGTACATAAAGGAGAAATTCACTGTGGTGTATTCATATACGTACATAGGAAAGTTTGATCAGATTCTTCCACCATTCTTCCCTTTTCCTGTCTCTCCTCCCTCCCTCTCCATCTGCTTCCTCTACTCTGTTGCTCTCTCTTCTATTTTCATGAACTGCCCCCCACGTTTTTCTTTTGTTTCTTTTCTCCCTTATTTTGGTCTAGCTTCTGCATGTGGGAGAAACATTCAACTCTTGACTTTCTGAGTCTGGCTTATTTCACTTAATGCGATGCTCTGTTCCATCCATTCACCAGCAAATGCCATAATTTCATTCTTCTTTATAGATAAGTAAAACTCCATTGTGTACCTTTTTTTTCTATTCGTCTTCGACGAGCACCTAGACTGGTTCCATAACTTGGCTGTTGCGTATTGCACTGCTATAAGTATTGATGTGGCTGCATTCCTATTGTATGCTCATTTCAGAGCCTTTGGATACATAGCAAGGCGTGGGATAGCTGGGTTATATGGTGGTTCCATTTCTAGTTTTTTGAGGAGTCTCCATATTGTTTTCTAGAGTGGTCATACTAATTTGCAGTCCCAATAAAAATGTATGAATGTACCTTTTACCCCACATCCTTACTGACATTTATTGTTATTTGTATTCTTGATAATTGCCATTCTGATTTAAAAGCAGGAATCACTAAATGGGACAGCATCAAATTATAAAGCTTCTGTACAGCAAAAGAAACAAGAGCATGAAGAGAGGCACTACAGAATAGAAAAAGATCTTTGCCACCTGCTCCTCAGATGGAGATTAATGTCTAGAATATATAAAGAATTCAAAAAATTTAACACCAAAAGAATAAATAACACAATTAACAAATGGACAAATGAACTAAACAGATACTTCTTAAGAAGAAATAGAAATGACCAATAAATATATGGGAAAATGTTCAACATTTCTAGCAATCAGGGAAATGCAAATCAAAACGACATGGAGATTTCATTTCACTCTAGTCAGAATGGCAATTATCAAGTTTTGAGTCTTACATAGAAATCTGGTCCATTTGGAGTGGATTTTTTTTAAAATAATTTTTTAGCTGTAGATGGACACAATATCTCTATTTTATTTATTTGTTTTTATGTGGTGCTGAGAGTTGAACCCGGTGCCTCATGCATGTGAGGCAAGCGCTCTACCACTGAGCCACAACCCCAGCCCCGGATTTTTTTTTTAATGGTGAAAGATAGAGACCTACTTTCATTGTTTTGCATACAGATATTCAGTTTTCCCACTATCATTGAGGAGACTGTCCTTTGTCCAGTGTATGTCCTTGCTAACTCCGTCAAAAATCAGTTGGCTATAAAAATATGGGTTTATTTCTGGGTTCTCTGTATTATCCCATTGGTCTCTATTGCTTTTATACCAGTGCCATAGCTTTGTATTAAGTTTTGCATTCAGGTGTTATAATGCCTCCAGCTGTGCTCTTTTGTTTGGAGTTACTTTGGCTACTGTGAGTCTTTTGTGGTTCCACACAAATTTTGGGAGGTTTTTTCCCTCTGTGTTTATGAAGAATGTCATTGGTATTTGTTAGGAATTGCATTGAATCTATAGATTACTTTGAGTAGTATGTGTATGTAATATTTTTATTTTTAATTTTTTTGCAGTACTGGGAATTAAACCCAGGGATGCTCTACCACTGAACTACACCCCCAGCACTTTTCATTTGATTTTTGAGGTAGGGTCTCAGTTGCTGAGGCTGGCCTCGAACTTGCGATTCTCTTGCCTTAGCCTCCCAAGTCACTGGGATTACAGGTGTGTGCTACTGTGTCCAGCAGCATGAACATTTTAACAATATTGAATCTTCCAATTCATGAACATGTGTGTCTTTTCTATTTGTGTGTGTGTGTGTGTGTCCTCTTCAACTTCTTTCATTAGTGTTTTGTGGTTTTCATTGTAGAGACCACTTGCTTCCTTAGTTAAATTTGTCTCCAGGCATTTTATTTCCTTTGTAGCTATTGTGAATGGGATTGCTTTCGTTTCTTTCTCAGCAAGTTCATTGTTGGTGTATAATAATGCTACTGACTTTTGTACATTGATCTTGCATCCTGTAACCTTACTAAATTTGTTGATTAGTTTTAGCATTTTGTGGGGAGTCTTTAGGGGTTTTACATATGAAATCATATCCTCTGCAAACAGGGATAATCTGACTTCCTTCTTTCCTATTTGGATGGCCTTTATTTATTTCTCTTACGCTACTGCTCTGTTTAAGACTTCCAGTACTATGTTGAATAGAGTGGTGGAAGCAGACATCCTTGTCTTGGTCCTGACCTTACTGGAAATGATTTCAGCTTTCACCCCTTCAGTATGATGTTGGCTGTGGGTTTATCTTTATTATTTAGCCTTTATTGAGGTACATTCCTTTCATACCTAATTTTTTAAGGGTTTTTAATCATGAAGGCATCTTGAATTTTGTTTAATTTGTTTTGCATCTGTTAAGATGATCATGTGATTCAGGGCCTTCATCCTGTTGATGTGATGTATTACATCTCTTGATCAACATGTGGAACCGTTCTTGCATCCGTGGGATAAACCTCACTTGATCATGATGTATAATCTTTTGGATGTGCCGTTGAATTTAGTTTGCCAGTATTGGGTGCAAATTTTTGCATCTATCTATGTTCACCAGGGATATTGGTTTGTAGCTCTCTTTCTTTATCCTTTTTGTAGTTTTCGGTGTCCTTTTCTGGTTTCAGTTGGTCTTGTAGAATGAGTTTGGAAGGGTTGTTCTCTTTTAGTCTTTTTGGTGGTGTTGACTTTTGTTATTTTTGTTGTTGTTGTTGTTGTTTTCCTCTTTTTTTCTTTCTTTTTTTTGGGGGGGAGGATAACTTGAGAACATTGATATTAGTTCTTTAAAAGTTTGGTCAGATTCAACAGGCAGCCATCGGTCCTGGGCTTTCCTTCTGCTTCGCATCCTGGCATCTTTTACATTTCTGCAGTCTGGATTCTATTGTCACATTTTTCATTTCTGATTTTATTCATTGGCACCTTCCACTCTTTTTTTCCTCAGTCTAGCTAAAGTTTTGTTGATTTTGTTTTATTTATTTATCTTTGGCATTCTTTTAAAGTCTCTATTTTATTTCCTCTCTGATGTTTGTTATTTCTTTTTTTCCTTTAATTTTAGGTTTTGTTTGTTCTTGTGTTTCTAGTTCCTTGAGTTGTATCATTAAGCTGTTTATTTGAACTTTTTTTTTTTAATCTTCTTTGATATAGGCATTTCTTTCTCCCCGCCCCCACACTCCCTTCCATACTCTCCCTCCCCTCTGCTCAATCCAATTCCTCCATTCTTCCCTTGCCCCTCCCCAATTATGGATCCACATGCTGCTGAGAAAAAAGTGTATTCACTTGTTGATGGATGAAATATTCTGTATATGTTGGTTAAGGCTTAAGTTACTGATTGCATTATTGAGTTCTATGATTTCTTTAAGTTTTGTTTGGAAGATGTGTCCAGTGGTGAGAGAGGTATGTTAAAGTCACCCAGTATTATTGTGTTGTGGTCTATTTGATTCTTGAAATTGAGAAGGGTTTGTTTGATATACATGATGCTCTATTGTTTGGGGCATAGATATTTATGATTGTTATGTCTTCTTGTGTATGGTTCCCTTAAGCAGTATGAAATGTCCTTCTTTATCCCTCCTGACTAACTTTGGTTTGAAGTCTACTTTATCTGATATGAGGATGGAAACCCCTGCTTGTTTACATGGTCCATGTGAATGATATGCTTTTTCCCATCCTTTCACCTTCAGTCTGTGGATGTCTTTTCCTATGAGATGAGTCTCTTGGAGATAGTATATTGTTGGGTCTTTTTAAAAATCCAAATCTGCCAGTCTGTGTCTTTTTTTTTTTTTTTCAAAATTTTTTTTAAGTTGTTGATGGACCTTTATTTCTTATTTATTTATATGTGGTGCTGAGGATCGAACCCAGTGCCTCATGCATGCTAGGCAAGCGCTCTACCACTGAGCCACCACCCCAGCCCGAGTCTGTGTCTTTTAATTGATGAGTCTAGTCGATTAACATTTAGGATTATTATTGAAATATAGTTTGTATTCATTTTAGTTTATTTTTGGTTCTCATCTTGACTTGGTTTCCCCTCTGATTGGCTTTCCTTTGGTGTAGTCCCTCTCTTTACTGATTTTCATTTCCTCCTTCTAGAATATTTTGCCAGGAATATTCTGTAGTGCTGGCTTTCTCACTGTAAATTCTTTTAACTTTTGTTTATCATGGAAAGCTTTTATTTCATCATTAAATATGAAGCTTAATTTTGCTGGATGTAAGATTTTTGTTTGGCACCTATTGTCTTTCAGAGCTTGGTATATATTGTTCCAGGACATCCTGGCTTTGAGAGTCTGGGTTAAGAAATCTACTGTGATCCAAATTGGCACCCCACTGTATGTAATCTAAACTTTTATCTTGTAGCTTTTAAAATTCTATCCTTATTCCGTATGCTAGGCATTTTCATTATAATGTGCCTTGGTGTGGATCTGTTGTAGTTTTGTACATTTGATGTCCTATAAGCCTCTTTTTTTTTTTTTTTTTTTTGGTGCTGGAGATTGAACTCGGGTTCTCAACCACTGAGCCACATCCCCAGACTTATTTTGTGTTTTATGTAGAGACAGGGTCTCACTGAGTTGTTTAGTGCCTCTCCGTTGCTGAGGCTGGCTTTGAACTCACTATTCTCCTGTCTCAGCCTCCCAAAGTGCTGGGATTACTGGCATGTGCCACTGTACCCAGCCTGTAAGCCTCTTTTATTTGATTTTCCAATTCATTCTTCATGTTTGGGAAATTTTCTGATATTATTTCATTGAAGAGATTGTGCATTCCTTTGGTTTGTATCTCTGTGCCTTCCTCTATCCTGATAATTCTTAGATTTGGTCTTTTCATGTTATCCCATAATTCTTGGAGGTTCTGTTCATGGTTTCTTACCATCTTTATTGTGTGATAAACTTTATTTTCAAGATTATATATTTTGTCTTCTTTACCTGAGGTTCTGTCTTCCAAGTGATCTAGTCTGTTGGTGATGGTTTCTATTGAATTTTATATTTGGCTTATGTTTCCTTCATTTTGAGAATTTCTGTTTGTTGTTGTTGTTGTGTTTTTTTTTTCAGAGTCCCTCTTTCTTAAAGTAATCTTTTGCTATCTGTATTTACTCTCTTATCTCTTTGTTGGAGTGATCAATTGTTGCCCATAATTGCTTTCTTATATTGTTCTGTGCTTCACAGATCATTTTATTATTATTTTTTAAAATATTTTTTTAGTTGTTGATGGACCTTTATTTATTTATATGTGGTGCTGAGTATTGAACCCAGTGCCTCACACATGCCAGGCCAGGGATCTACCACCAAGCCACACCCCTAGCCCCACAGATCATTTTAATTATGTACATTCTGAACTCCTTCTCTGACATTTCATCTAGTGCTCTGTCAATGGATTCTATTATTGTAGCATACTGGTTTGTTTGGGGCACTTTCTTCCCTTGTTTTTTTATGTTTTTCATGTGTCTTCCTCTCTAGCAGTGCAGATCTGAGTTCTTAGAGTTTCTACTCTATAATCTTGTGGTGTCCCTGCAGGTTGCCAATACCTCGCCTCTGGTATAATCAGGCCTGCAGGGACCTTTATGATGGTCATCCCAGTCCTAGCTGTTGTCTCTAGATGGAAGAGGGCCTGAGAGCCACGTGTTGGTAGATGGGGGGCTGCAGCACAGTCAGTCTCCTCCTCCTGGCATCTGGCTGGGGTCTGTCTGCTCTACCTCCTCCATATGTCCAGCTGGGGTTGGTAGATCTTGGGCAAGGAAGGTACAAGGAATAAAAAGTTCAGTCCTCTACCCCTGGGTCATGCTCGGCAGGAATGAAGAATTAGGAAGACAGAACCAGCACTTATTTCTATAAACTTTCCTCTTTGAATTTTTTTTGCTTTATCACAAAGACTTTGGTACATTATGTTTCCATTTCCATTCATTTCAAGAAATTTTAAAATGTTCTTTTGATTTCTTTATTACTCATTGATTGTTTAAGAACATACCATTCAATTTCCACATATTTGCACAATTTCTAAAGTTTCTCTTGTTGATTTCTAGTTTTATTCCACTGTTGTCAGGGAAGATATGTGATATGGATCAGATTATTTTTTAAAAAAATGTGTTGCGATTTGTTTTGTGTGTTGACACATGCTCTATTCTGGACAATGTTGCATGTACTGATGAGTAGAATATATATATATTCTGCAGCTGTTGTGTGAAATGTTCTGTAAATACCTATTAAGTCATTGGATCTACAGTATAGTTTAACTCCAATGTGTCTTTGTGAGTTTTTTTGTCTAGATGATTTACCCATTGATACATGTGGGGAATTGAAGTTCCCCAACTATTTCTGTATTTGGAGTCTATTTCTACCTTTAGATCTAGTAATGTTTACTTTATATCATTGATGTGTGTGTAGGTATTACAATTGTTATTTCTTCTTGTTGAATTGACCCTTCTGTCTCTTTTACATTTTGTGACTTGCAGTCTGTTTTATGTGATGTGGGTATAGCCATTTCTGCTAACTTTTGGTTTCCCTTTGCATGGTATATCTTTTTCTATCCTTTCATTTTTGCTCTGTGTCTTTAATAGTGAAGTGAGTTTCTTATAGTCAGCATATCATTGTGTCTTTTTTTTTTAAAATCCATTTGGTTTAAATCTTTCAATTGAGGAATTGAATGGATTTACATTTAAGGTTATTGTTGATAAGACGTACATACTCTTGTCATTTTTGTTATTTTTTTTTCTGGTTGTTTTGTAAAACTTTTGCTCCTTTTTTCTCGTTTCTATTTATGATTTGATGGTTTTCTATATTGATACAACTTGAGTCTCTTCCCTCTTTTATGTATCTGCTGTACTAGCGAGTCTGGTACTTTTTCATGTTTTCATGATGATAGTATCTTTTTTGCATCTTTAAGCATTTCCTGTAGATTCGAGTTATTTTAAAATGACTATCTTCTTCATTTCTGAAGGACAGTTTTGTTGGGCTTAGTATTCTTGGTTGGCAATTTTTTTCTTCTAGGACTTTGAATGTATCATCCTATTTTCTCCTGGCTTGTAAACTGTCTACTGAGAAGTCTGCTGTTAGTCTCATGGGGATTCCCTTACATGTGAATTCTCCTTTTTCTCTTGCTATTTTTAGAATTCTCTCTTTTGTTTGTTTAAACTTCTGATGGTTCAATTATATAATATTCCTTGGAAAGCATCTTTTTTAGTTGAATCTATTATGGGTACTTTGAATTTCCTGGATCTGGGTGTCTGTATTTTTTCCAAGATTTAGAATGTGTATTATTTTGCAGGCTAGCATTTTTTTTTTAATGCCTTCCCCTTCTCCTCTTATTCTGGAGTACCTATCATGCAAATATTTGTTTGCTTCTTAGTGTTCCATGTGTCCCATAAACTCCCTTCATTCCCTTAAGTTTTTTCCTTCTGTCTGGCAGGTTTATTTCAAAAGACTTTTTTTTTTTTCAAGATAAGAAATTCTTTCTTGTGTTTGATTTGTCTGTTGTTGAGGCTCTTACCTGGATTTTCATTTCATTTTTTGAGTTTGTTAGCTCCAGATTTTCTGTTTGGTAGTTTTTAACGATCCCTATCTCTTTGCCAAACTTACTCAGGCCATGAATTGTTTCCCTGATCTCACTGAATCATCTCTCAGTATTCTCTTATATCTCATTGAAGTTCCTTACAATTGTTATTTTGAATTCTTTTTAAGGAAGTTCATGGATTTCATTTTCTTTGTGTCTGTTGCTAGAAAATAACTGATTTTTGTTGTTGTTGTTGTTTGGGTTTTGGAAGCCTCATATTACCTTGCTTTTCATGCTTCTGTGTCCCTACATTGATGTGGATCATTTGCCTCTGCCAGTTATTTAGGGTGATTTTCATAGTAAAAGACATTTCATGGTAAAAGACTTTGTGTTCTAGGATGTAGATTGTGTAGGCCATGTTGGTTTTGGTTCAAGGGAAATGCACTAGTGTAGTTTTCATGCAGCATTACCCCCAATCAATGTTGGTGACATGTATGGTTGTCTATAAGACCTGGACTGTAGGGATTTGTGGTTATTGCTCCTCCAGCTGGATTGCAACTGTCTTAGGTAGGACGAGTCCACCGGCAGCTCTAGGAATAGTGTGCCTGGCTGGGAGCGCGGTGAGCCCGTAGGCAGAGGAGGGCTGGTGAGGCAGCGAGGGTGGGGCGCGTCTTACTGTGTGAGGCCACCAGGTGGTTGGGCTTCACCGACAGGATTCAGATGCCTTTGCAGAGCTGTGAGGGTGCTGGGAGGGGGCAGCCTACTCTGGGTGGGCTTCCAGTGTGCCTTCTGGGACCTCAGAAAGCCAAGCAGCTCAGGAAAGGCTACCTGGTTGCTTCCTCTGGACAATAGGTAGGGCTTCCTGCAGCTTCCCGGGGCATTGGTGGGTTGGCCTTCTCACGGGTTCCCCAGCTGTTCCTAAGGGCTGCAGATGAGTGAATAGGACCACCCATCTACTCGCCAGGGGTGGCCTGTGGACTGAGTCACTCAGGGTAGATAGCCCAGCTACTTCCCAGTGGGAAGTGTGAGTACTCAGACAACCTGTCTGCTTCCCAGGGGGCTGTGTGGGCTGAGCCACTCAGAATGCACGACAGGCTGTGTCCTGGGTGATGGTGGAGGTGGGCCACCTGGCTGTTCATAGGGCCAGGCTGGCCTTGTTTGGGGCTGCTGCCTGGTTGCTCCACAGGACCCCAGACAGGTAGGTGTCAAGATGCACTGTACGCAGGAGCCTGCCTACGCAGGGCACAATGACCCCGGGCTCTCTCCAGAGCGATGCTTCAGCGCGGTGACCCAGCATCTCCCCAACAGGACTTGGGGCCCACAAAAGGCTGCCTGCCTCTCAGCAGCAAATACTTCAGGCCTTCTGGGGGCCCCTGTTTTCCCACCGGGTAAAGTTGCCTTGGCTTTAGGGATGGTCTCCCCTGCAGAGAAGCCATGGTACATGCTGTGTGCCTCACTCCCTTTTTTATAAGGCTGTTGCGCGTCTCTGTCCTCCATGATACCTCTGCCACCCCCACTGCACTCCAGTGCCCCGCCCCAGGCCCTCCAGTGACGTAGCTCTAGATTTCCCTTTCCTGGGTCCTTTTTTGTGGAAAGAATCCCATTAAGCACCGCTAGTCGGCTAGATTGCAGTCCTGACACCTTTTGTGTGCCTTATTTTTCTAAACTACCTTGTGAAGGAAAAAACGATAGCAACATCCTTATTCATGGTGTCTTTTACCAACTCAGAATGTGCAAATGTGTCAGATACTATTTCTATTACAGCTTGTTGAAAATATTTACCATATCTTGTATTAGTGTGTTTTACATAAATAGGTCTTGAAAATGTTCATAACATCATAAGGCTGACATAATATAACGGTCTAAAAATCTCTGGAATCCATTTGCCCGTGGTCTATCAGGTACAAACGCCCAGTGAATCCAATACCTCGTAATGCACTTTCCTTAGCATATGCTTTACTGTGGTCTTGTTCCCCTGGTATTTAGCTGTCTGTGGTGGTACAGAAAAAGGGAAGACTTGTCAGGACAGGGCAGAGGGAGCAGATGGCCTGGAACTGCAGCTGTTTGAAGACAGGAGTTTGTATAATTAAGAGAGGGGAGCTAGTTGACTGAGATTAAACACCTTTTATACTCTAGCAATAGTTTTCTATTTTTATAAAATTAGACTCAATATAGTAATGCTGGCTGTACTTTTCATTGAAACCTGCATTTCTATAATTTGCACGTACCTTGGGAGATCCCAAAATCTTTCCACTTGAAATTTAAAATTGGATGTATTTGCACTATCATAACCCCTGTCCAGATTTCGAGCAGATGGGGGCTAAGGATCAGATAACTCATTTGGAGTTAAGAAGTTAAGAAATCAGATCTGGGATCCAAGTTCCTGAAAGCACTGTTGTTTATTCCCAGTGGGTCTGACACACTAGGGGGATGGCAGGATCGTGTAGATATTTTCCCGAGGGTGCTTTAGCCTGGTTGTTTCTGGTGTCGATTAATGAGAAACAAATGTAGAAAGCAAGGTGGAATATTTATCATCATAAATTAAATTATTTAGAATAAATTCCAAATGAAACTCAAGAATTAATCATGCAAGACGACTAGCATTTCAGGGCAGGCACCTCCATCCAGATGCGTCCCCCAGGGCTGTGTGACTGTTTCCCCAGGGGAAACTGCCCATGGGCTTTGGGGCCAGCAGTAGCAGAGACATTTTCTAGTGATCTGAAAGAAGAAGGGAAGACTTCTGTCTAGAGGAGCAGTCCTAGCTCCTGGGGAAGGAGACCGTAGCAGAGGTGAGGGGGTCCAGGCTGGGTATGGCTCAAGGGCACCTCACTGCGGTGAGTCCATTCAAATCAGGAACAGTGCCCCATGTCCAGGGTTCTCCCTGTCCTGTGTTCCAGCAGGCATTGGGTGCAGGGCTGGCCTTTTTTGCTACTTCTTTTTCCTTGTTATGATTGACAGGTTCCCTCACACCGGGAGTGTTTCACAGCCTCCAAAGCCCTGAAGACTGTGAGCCTTAGGAAGGTTTCCTGGGCTCTGATGCTGCGGGCTGTAGCTCACGGGCTGTTCCACAGCTGCAGTAGCCGAGGGCTATGCAGCTTCAGATTGCCTTAGCTCCTCTCTTCCCTCCAGTTCAGATGAAAACTATTCATGGGGTCTAATTGTGTCTTCTAGCATATGAATCATGCTAACCATAGAAAATCAGCTGCATTCATCATTTGCAGTTGATTTTCCAAGAAAAAGGGAGAATAGATTGTTTCCTCAAGATGCAGATCCGTCCCTCGCCCTGGTCACGATTCACCAACAGAGCTATGCCATCTCCCTTCTTATATTAAGTATTTGTTAAGGGCTGGATGTTGTAATGCGCGGGTTCAAAGCAGCCACCAGCTCTGGTGTGATGGCACTCACATGCCAAAGGCCACACTGATGTCAAGGATAGAGTCAAAGCACAGGAAAGAGCAGGGTGCCCCAAGCAGAGAGCGCAAGTCCAGCCACAGGGAACCACCTCCTGAGTAGCAACGTGCAAGTTCTGTAATCTAGACCGCTGGTTTTTAGGGGCCGGGGTGGTCTTATTTTTGCCTGGATTTGTAGATGGGAAATGCTAAGTCCGCCTGGCTTTAGGACACTGAATGAGGAAGGTGAGAACAGAAGAACGTGCTTCCTTAAGGTCAAAAAAAGTTAAGACAGATGTAAGAAGCGGGTGGAGGTAGAATTCTGCACTGTGCAGATGTGCCTTTTAATCTCCAGGGAAAGGTGGCCAGGATTGGCAATTTTTTTTTCTTCTTCCTGACAGGGTGGGTTTTTAAAAAACAAAACTGAAAGATTAGGAGACTATTCACGCCAGGGTTTAAGAAGAAAATAAAAAAGAAAAAAAAAAAAAAAGAAGCAGCAGGGGGTGGGAGGAAGGGCTACAGATGACTGTAGCTCTCTGAAAAGGAGAGAGGAGGCAAAGTGGAGACACCCCCACCAGCCCGCAGCCCCCCAGCTCTGGGGCCTGGCTGGGCTTCCAAAGCCAGCACTGCTGAACGTGGGTGCCCGGGGGGCCTGCCGCCTGGTGGCAAGGAGGGGCAGAATTTGGAGTGCGAGGATGCAAAATAAAACATCCTGCCCACGCACTCCCAGGCTGTGCGCCGTGGGCGAGCCGCAGGATCCCTCCCAGTCCAGGAGCAGGGCCCGCGTCGCCAGGGCTGGTGACAGCAGCAATGCTGTCTGCACACAAGCGCTTTGTAGGTTGTTTGAAGTACACGGAATTTCAGAGGCAGACCGGGACTTCGATCTCCAGAGGAGGGGAGAGCAAGGAGGGTGGGCGAGGGTGGCTGATTCCTTCCTGATGGTTGATTACCTGAGTAGGTAACTTCGGAAAAAGCAACCACATATGAAATACAGACGGTGGAGTAACATTGACCAGGATCCGATATTCTTCTACAAAAGGATTTAGATGTTTTTGCTCTCCAGAAGATGTTTACATCTATACTCCCCACCCTCCTTGGGAGGGTTATTTGCTTTGCATGTGCAGGGGGGTGGATCCCAGAGGTGGAACTGGAGGCAGAGGCAGGCTCTAAAGGGCCCCTTAGACCACCGCCCTGGGTGCCTTGCCTTAACCGGGGTCATGTTCCTGCTGTGGTAATGATAGACATCTGGGGCTATTTCAGGGGCTCCAGCAGCAGCCAACAAGCCTGGCAGAAGTTGTCTGTGAGCCTGTCTGGAAGGGAGGACCGGGCTTGGTAATTTGTCAGCCACAGAATAGGCAGGGGCTGGGCAGGCAGGAGGGATGGGAGTCCGGGGCTTCTGGAGAAGCTGCATCCTTGGCACACTTCTCTGAAACTGAAGCCCACAGAGGGTGGGAGTCAGCTCTGTTCCTGGGGAAGCAGATTGTCCACCCAGTCAGAGCCTTTGGGTGGAGCTTGAGAGCCGACAGGCCTCCTGGCTAGGTGGAAGGCTTGGTTTTGTCCCTCCTCTGGACACGATGGAGGTTCTGTGGTGTGAATCTCTTCATGTTCTTATTTGTTATGGCCAAGGAGTTACTAGACAGGTCTGCAGAGCTACCAAAATGAAGCCGGTGAAGGGAAGCAGCCTGTGACGTGTGAATCAGAAGGGACTGCCATGCTCCTGTTCTGCATCCCTTTGTGTGTGTGTGTGTGTGTGTGTGTGTGTGTGTGTGGCCTTGGTTCTAGTTATTCTGGGTTGGTTCTGGGTTGGTGCTGGGTTCTGCGTAGAGCAGTCTGAGAGACGAACAGGCCCATCTGCTTTTCCACCAGTACTGGAACTGTCTCTAGGTGTGGCTGCTGGGCCTGCCTGGGAGGCTGAATTTGAACCCCACCTCCTCACAGACAAAGTACCTCTTGCACATTACAGTTCCAATAATGCAACAAACTGCAAAACCAGACAATTGCTTTTTTCTTTCACAATGATCTCACTTGCACTATACTGGGGAAGTCCTGCCAGGCAGGGCAGATGGCAGTCTCGGGACCTCTCTCTAGGCCTCTTGAGGCGGAAGGCAGGACCAGGGGTGTGCTGTGGGTGACAGTACAGTGCCTTTTATCCCCAGGGCACAGGTGTGAATTCTTTGCCCTGGAAGTTAATACCAAACTGGCCTGGCTCTCCAGTGCTGTCCAGCTGTCTTTCTGACTGTGAAAAGTATGAGAATACCAAGTTGGTGGCTTCATCAAGCTCGTCATCTGAGCTGGGCTGAGTGACACTCCCTGGATTTCCCCCTCCACCGTCTTCCAGTTAAAGAGGCCACTAGGGAGGCAGCAGCCCTGTAAGGCACCCAGTTGTCCCCATTGCTCACGGACAGTACTGACCTGGTGCTGCTGGGAGGGGCTCTGCAGGTGGGATTAACCTCCTGAACCCTATATTGTGGAGCTGATGAAAGATAGTCCTGAGTGCTGACGTCAGGAGCTGGGGAGCCACAGAGGAGCAGGGGAAGCAGCCCTAGCCTGAGTGTAGGCAGAAGCGGGGGGCTGCTTCTAGCTCACCCCAACTGCAGAGCCGTACCCTGGGACTCTGAGTCCCACTTTCTTGTAACCCAGCCTGAACACCTTCAAAGTCCCCAGTCTGCCCATGCAGGGTTGGAGGGAGACTCACCTGGCCCCAGGTGAAGGCCAGGGTCAGTCTGTTGTGGCATAGGGCTCCAGGGAGGACCTGTGGGTGGAGGAAGGAAGGGCTGCCTTGACGCCCCTCCAGGGACCTGCAATGCAGGATGCCTTCCCTGAAAGCAACCCCTTGCCCCCAGCCCCACATGGCCCAGGCCTGCTCTCCAGTCTCTTGCAGGACCGCCTTGTGCAGCCAGTCCCAGCCATGAGTTGTACAGGGCTGCAAGTCCAGTGCTGTCCTGGGCTGGTGGCCTGGCATTCTATCCAGTACTCCTGGAGGCCACCTGGACCACATAGACTTGGCCATCCTGCATCTCCACAGGCCCTATGTGGGCTGCCCCCAAAGTTGCCAGCTGAACTGTAAAGTGTTCTCACTGGCAATGCTCAGCTGCTGGGGAGCCAAGGGCATTGTCCTGCTCTGGTTCCACCCAAGGGGGTATTCACCACCAAGTGACAGTGGGTGGAAGGACCCAGGCACAAAGGACAGGCACCTCCTCTGATCCCCACTGGGGACCCAGACTTGACTAAAGATGCCGTCCCTCTCCATCGAGTGGCAGTACAGGGTTCCTGTGGTGTACTCATCTCCCCTACTGCATCTACCAGATCCCACTTGCTGGACGGTGGGCCTGCTCCCCTACAGCGTATAGGTTCTAAGACAAGGCCATCTCCAAAGCACTAATTTGACTGTTTTGTGTATTTTCTACTTCTTTTATCTCACTCAAAGTGAAAAACTTTTCTCCCTTCTCAGACCATCCGGAAGCAGGTTAAGATGTAAATACATGTCTCCATGATATAAGGCCCAGCTTCTGGGGATACACTTGGTTTTTTCCTCTCCTTGGACTTCGTTCATCCAGGGCCTGGAAGGTGGATGCAGAGCTGAGGGACAGTGAGCTGCTGGAGGAGAGGGCAGAGGCCAGGGCCAGGGACCCTCGAACTGGGAGGAAGAGAGAGCCTGCCTTCTCTCACAGGCCCTGGAAGAGAAATGGGAGGGATTCAGGACATAAGCTATCCTCAGCGTTGACCACGCCCCTTACCTGCCCAGAGCTGATCCCTGGACCCCTGAGTAGGTGGCTGACACCAGAAGGTTGTGGTGCAGATGGAGATGAGAAGGGAATTCCAGATCAACCAGGACCACGCCTCTGGTACCTGTTTCTAGATTCCCCCTTCTTCCAGGCACCCCCTTTCAAAGGGAGGTTATTTATTTATTTATTTATTTATACTGAGGATTGAACTCAGGGGCACTTGACTACTGAGCCACGTCCCCAGCCCTATTTTGTGTTTTATGTAGAGACAGGGTCTCACTGAGTTGCTTAGCGCCTCACTGTTGCTGAGGCTGGCTTTAAACTCACGATTCTCCTGTCTCAGCTTCCAAAGTGCTGGGATTACAGGCGTGCGCCACTGTGCCCAGCTCAAAGGGAGGTATTTATGATCACGTTGACCAGAACACCTCCCAGAGGCACATACCACCCATAGGAGCAGAAAGTCTTCCCCGCGCAGTGAGCTAGGAAGGAGGCCTGGCAGAGCTGGTGGCTCCTGAGGAGGAAGTGTGAATCAGCTCCCCTGAGGTGGCTGTGTCTGAGTGGAGTTAGGGGAGGCAGGGAGCAAGCAGGACGGTGTGCCATCAGGAGATGAGGTTAACAATTGGGTGCCGCCATTCACTGGAAATACAAGGCAGGTCTGAGGCATCTGAGAAGACAGCTGCGATCCTCTGAGAGGGGCCCTGGTGGCATCACCAGCTGCTGCACGACCCAGGGAGAAGCGACATGTTCTGACCATGTTGCAGCCACATCTCTTCTCCGACCTCACTGATGATGAGGCTGCTTTCTCTCATTCAGTCCAAGCTGAGCTGTCACTCTCAGGGCCAAGCAGGTTTGGACTCTTCCAGTGGTGACTCACCTCTAATGCTTCAGAAACGTTCTTCATTAAAATGTTCCCAGGTCCCTAGTTCTAAGCCTTCACCTCACCGTCTCTGAGCTGCTGAAATGTGGCTTCCACTGTTGTAGGGCCACTGTTCAAAATGCCTTCATTTTTGAAGGTCTAGGGATCTGTTCCTAACAGTTCCCAAGGGCTGATCTCTTTTCCAGCGGGGGGAGAGGTGACAGGAACCATGTCACCCAAGGCCAGCACTCTGTCCCTTCCCTGTAGCTGCACCAGTGGTATTGGTGAGTCGAATCAGATGGAAAGCGAGTTCACAGGCCCCTGAGAGCCCCAGGGCTGCCCCTCAGCTCATCCACCTGCGGGCCTGAGACTCCAAAGCCCTTCTTCTGCACTGAGCAGGGGTGTGTGAGTTCTCTGTTGGAACAGCACGGTCCCCTGCTGGGACTTTTCGCTTCCCCTGAAGCAGGTGTGCTTCCACACTGTATGGCATGGACAAGCAAACATGTACGATGTCACCTGAATTGCGTGCTCTGGTGGCCTGACCTTGGGAGAGTCCTCAACTTCCAAAAGCGGTGGTGTGGTTGGATGCTCTCGGGCACCTGCAAAGTTCTCTAGGCCTAAGGGGGACATGTCCTTGTAGTCCCCAGGTGATGACACGCTCCATTCACCAGATGAGGCTGCATTGAATCAACAGCAAAGCTCTTACTCCATGTCATTTTGGGGTGACTCATTCCACAAGCATCAGGGAGCACCTAGTACAAGTTCAGTGCTGCGGCCACCAAGGGGAGCAAAGGCCACTGATGCCCTGCCCCACAGAGCTGCAGTCTGGGTGTCTGAAGAATCCATCCCAGCTGCTTACAAGGCGTCCTTACCAAGTTCTGCCTGGCACACGGCACACCAGTCGTATCCACAGACCAGAACCACCCCGCTCGCCCCATGATTAGGCAAAATGGACCTTGTTCCATTTCCTCCTCACTTAGCCTCTTTGCACAGTATTGAGGGAGTCATACCTAGCAAGTGCAGCAGATTCAAGCCAGAAATTGCTTTAACTTAGACTTCACTTAAAACCCTTTTGGAGTCCAGGAACTTAACTGTCTGAATTTCAGTGACCACCAGAATGGAAGGTGGGAGGAAGATAGAGAATCACGGAGTGCAAGCAGAAGGGTGGGGCTTCCTCGTTCTGCCCCGTTACTCAGTGGATTCAGCTACTGCTTAGTGGGCGCTTACTGTTCTAGGCACTGTTTTGAGTGCTGAGCCAGAGAGACTGTAAGTGACTAGCCCAGGGTCACACAGGAAGTGAGGGAGCTGAGATTGGGAGCAGGAAGTCTCAGAGCCTTTCTCTTCAGTGCGACCCAACCCTGCTTTTCAATGGGGAGCCAGGCTTTTGGGGTGCAGCCCAATGATGGTGGTTAAGTGATGTGCTTGACCATGTATTGGGCATTGTGCTAAACCTTCTGTATTCATTGCCTGCTCAGTCACATGACCACTCCCAAAGGCAGCTGCTCGTTTTGTGGATCCATTCATTGAGGTTCAGAGAGCTTGGGTGACTTGTCTAAGGCCACACAGTAAGTAGGACAGCTGCAATTTCAGAATCCATTTTTCTCTGTCTGAAATAAATATAGTAGGCCCTGTGAGTTTTATCCTAGTCCCCGTGGACAATGTTAAGCAAATGTCTGCTTGGATCATGTTAGTTCACTATCTCAGCACCAGGTGACCCTGCAGAATGCCTGCCGCAGCTCAGCAGGTGTTCTTAAACACACATGCTTTTGAGTTCACTTGGAGGCAGTTGCTGGGCTGGCACCTGGAGTAGAGATGGAGGGCATGCAGCCACTGCCCTTCATGGGATCCCAGCTGGTGGAGAGACCTCCGGCCCAAACAATGGTTAAGGAGCGAGCTGAAAGCTTGACTCGAGGAACGGGGAGTCCAGAGACAGGGCAGGCCATTGTTCCTGGTAGGGAGATGAAGTCTCACCAAAGCAGTGCCACAGGCAGGGTGCTGGAGAATGAGGCGGAGCTGGGACGTGTTGGCAAGACAGGGAAGAGGTGGTCTGTTCAGGAGAAGGACCTGGGGCTCACTCCGTGCATCCAGGCAGCCTCGCCTCAAAGGAGATGGACCTAACAGATACGGCCATGGCCTTCTGCATCGTGGCCCTTAGCTCAGTTCATGTTCTGCTATAGCCAGATACCATGGTGGGGTGGGGTGATTTAGAGTCTGTTCAGCTCACAGTCCTGGAGGCTGGAGTCCCACAACGTGGTGCTGGCTCGGCTGAGGACCTTCTTGCTGCATCCATGGCATGGCCGGGCATCACCAGCGAGTCAGAGCAGGAACATAGTCAGGTCTCTCTTCTTGGCCACCAATGCCTTCATAGCTCCACCCTTGTGACCTTGTCACCTGATTACCTCCCAAAGGTCCCAGCTCCACATGCCATTAGCATGGATTTGGGGATTGTTCCCTACACATGAACTTTTGGAGACCCTTTAAGTAAACCACAGCAGCGTCTCTGTGTCTCCAGGCTGCTGTGGGAATGATGGAGCCCTAAGAACACCTGAGAAGCCTGCAGAAGAGTGGGCACAGAGACAGGGGTGTCCAGATGTGGAGGAAGTCATTGGCACTCTGTCACTGGGTGGGATTCCATGGGTCCCTCGTTGGGGAATTCCAAGCATCCTGAACATCAGTTTACTTCAAGATTTATTCTTGTTGTACTCTGAACAGTGTTGTACACAATGTACCTGGAAAAATTGTTAATTTGTTTTTTGAAAAAAGTGTTCACACATGATCTTTTATAGAAAGATATCCCACTGGGTTGTTCTTTCCTTGAACCATATTATACCACCAAGTGTAATATTAAGTAAAAATAGCACAATGCAAAGCTGTGGGTACGACTAATACCAGGCTTTTAAATAGAGTCTGGAAATGCATTTATCAAAATGCTATTTTTAGAAATTATAATTAAAGATAAGTTTTAAAAAATTGTCTTTATGTCCTCGGAATGTCTTGTAGTTTATCGAGGAGCATGCATTTTATAAACCAGAACAAAAACAAGTGACAAAACCAACACCATAAATGAAGCAAATAGGAAATAGCTTGTGGAAGAAAGTAGGAAAGAAAAATATAAAATGTGGTGGCATTTCCTTCAAAATCATTGCTTGAGTGATCAATGGATGGATGGACTGAACACCTCTTCCAAGCTGGTTGGCAGAGGTCGTGGGCCAGGGGTTCTGGAAGGCCAGGTCTGCACAGGACCTGAGTGGAGCCCAGTCAGCCTTTGTCCCAACTCAGTGGAAAGGAGCTGAGAGGAGAGAAGGGCCACCAGAGCTGGGCACTCAGTGCTCTGGGCTCAATTGTGACCCCCCACGCCAGGACATTGAGGTCCCAGTGCCCAGGACCTGCAAATGTGGCCTGGTTTGGAGATAGGGTCTTTGCACATGATCAAGTTGCAGTCACTAGGGTCATCAGGGTGGCCCTGATCCAGTGTGACTAGCCCCTTCCTAGTGAAAGGAATTTATTTAGGACTGGGCTTTACCTCATGGAACATTTCCACATGATGCTTATTACAAAATCAGCTCTTGCTGTCAACACTTTTTGGTTTATTTAGGGGAAAGAAAGAGGTATTGGGACTGAGATCTGATGAGTCCATCCGTGCGTTATTAGCTCAGCGTGTCAAGTAATAACACAGCTGCGTGGGTGATACGCCTGGTGACTGGCAGAGGAAACTGACTCAGTCCAAAGCGAGTGATAAGGAAGGACCTTTAAGTTCTTAAAAAGAGTGATGTAACTATGTTGTCAAATACCTTATTCATGAGCAAAACTCCACTTCTGTATCTTTGTGTGTGTGTGTGTGTGTGTGTGTGTAGGATATACATGCATATATATATATATATATATATATATATATATATTCTCTATTATAAATCTGAGACCCTTAGTATAATAAATGACTTCATATTTTAATTAGAGAACTGAACCACTCCAAGTTTCAAATAGGTACACCAACGCAACAGCGTGTTTAAGAATACCAATGTGATACTGAATTGTATGAGTGGTTGTCTGGTTTAGTAGTTGGTAGTTTATAAATATATTAATTCTCAGCCAAGGTACCCATTTGTTTTTGGAAGCATTAAGTTTCACTTGTGACTTAAGTTACAGTTTTCAAATTAGGCTGTAAGTTTGACTTTGATGTCTTGTAACTTCATAAGATGATTCAGAGCAGGGCGGGTGTTTCTAAGAGCTAAGCAAGATCAGTGTCAGGGTGTAGAAAGAAACCTCAAGGCTCCTCTGTATCTTTTATGATATCTATCTGGGTAGGATTAAAATTTTTAAATATATTTTAGAGATTATATAAAATATAAATTTTATGCTTATAAAATTTGCATATGCTAGTGGTACATTTTTAGTTTTTTTAAACAATCAAACCTTTGAGGAGATGACTGTGTTAGCCTATGGGTTTTCACCTCAATATTCTGGAAATAGAAGTTAAAGAACACAATTTGAAGTAAGGGGGAAATTAATTTCATTAAAACAAAGGGAAGACTGACTAATGGAAAAAGGCATTTTTGTTATTTTCCATGATTTCACTGTATCTCAGGCCACAATGGCAGATGAGGCATTTTCAAACTTCCTGAAGTTTCCCTTCTCGGATGCCACCGCAGGCCCAGGAAGGAGCAGGGATGCTAGATGATAGTACTCTTCGCTTCCCCAGTTAGGTTTTTGTTTGTTTGTTCTACTTAGTTATACATGACAGCAGAATGCATTTTGACACATCATACATAAGTGGAGTATAACTTCTCATTCTTCTGATTGTACAGGATGTAGAATCACACAGGTCATGCGGTCATATATGTACACAGGGTAATAATGTGTGATTCATTCTATCCTTCCTCTCCCATACCCCCCCCTTCCCTGTACTCTCCTCTGCCTAATCCAAAGTACCTCCATTCTTCCCTAGCCCCGCACCCCTTTCTGTGAATTAGTATGCGCATATCAGAGAAAACATTCAGCCTCTGGTTCTTTGGGATTAGCTTGTTTCACTTAGCACATTACTCTCCAGTTGATTTTGAAAAAAGAAACTCTAGAAATGCTTGGTGGATACAGTGTTTCATCACTTAGTGTCCCATGCTCTCTCACCTCAGGAGAGGGCTGAGTGCAGCCGCTGGCCACCAGCATCCCCATGGTTCCCTGAGGAGGAGGGATCCTGCCCTGAGTTAGGCTAACCTTCCTTGGAGCCTGGAATCCTGGCTTCCTGTGTACTCACCTCGCCACCTGGTGACACTATCACCTTACCTGGGGGTTTGTTTTCTTGTTAGTAAAACATGGGAGATAAATTCTAACTTGCTATGAAAACATAAGGTGTTTTCACACATTCCGTCCTAAGTGGGACCATCACACTGACAGATGGTGCTGAGCCTGAGCCTGCTTGACTGGGAGCCTCGTGGGAGGAGTTAGGTCCTGGGGGCTGCAGGGAGCTAGGGCTGGGTTCTCAGAGCTGTGCTCCTGCGTGAAGGACAGTCTGTGGGAGAAGGACTGGCAGCCTTCTCAGAACCTCAGAAAGAAGGACTCAGGTGTCTGGAGAAAGCTACGCCAAAGGTTCCTCATGGTTGGAACCTTCCAGAATGCAACAGGAGGCTCAGGACACAGTGCAGCTCCCTCCTCTAAATTTTGCCCAGATAGTGTCTAAACAGTTGAGGAAAGATTCACAGGGATTTCCTCAACCCACCATCAGCATAGAGGAGTTCTGCCTGTAGCCTTTAAAATGGTCTTCCAGCCTTAAGAATCTGTGGGAACCATTATGGGCCGGAGAGGGCTGCATCTGTGGAGAACATACTCTTTGAAGGCACCCCAAGGAGCTGTTCCTTAGCATTTAACAAAAGAATACTAGATTTGTCTCAGGTATGTGGAATAGAAAAAAGTAAGGCTAGATAGATGAGCAGATGGAGCAGTAAATGTTTTGCTCATGCATGAATGGACAGGCAGAGGGATGAATATAACAAATTCTGTTGAAAATAACAGGATTAAAACTTTTTGGCAAGCAAAATAGTGTTTTGGACTGACTGGATGGTTAGGAAACACAGGTGGTCAGGTCCCACTGTGGTCACCATTTTGCTGGTGATGGTCAAGGTCATGGCAAGGAGGAGGGAGAAGGCTTGAGATGTTGATAAACATTTAGCCCAATTCACCCCTTCCTCCCATTCTGTCCTGTTTCCTCAGAGGGACTTACAGGTAATCAACCTTCCTATGAGCCTCAAACTTAGCCTTGGGACTTCCTGCTCTAAAACTGGGATGTTCTCAGGCAAACCAAGCGAGGTTGGTTACTCTAAGTCCAAATCCTTAGGCCCAAACCCTCTCCAGAACCAGAACAAGGTCTTGTGTGTTCTCTGGTGGTGATTTTAAGGCCAGGACTGCAGATGCTACGGGCGATCCAGACGCCCGGGTTTCAATGTCTACTGCCTTGCCTTCTGTTCTGGGAACCCGCCACTGCTCGTTTCTCAAGGAGCATCTTTGGACAGAGTCTGATACGATGCCTTGGTTGCATGCTCGGAGCAGACACTGAGGCCGAGCATCGGTGTTTTATAACTTTGACCCTGTGTGTGTTGCTTCAGACACTTCTTTACTGATGGAAAGAAAAGAATCATATAAATTCAACAGTAGAGAAAAAGTGAGGGCTAATGTTCCTGTCTGCGCATTGTGTTTGAAGGTTATTTTCATGTGCTACACATGATCGTGCAGGTGGAGGTCTGGCTGGATTGGGACTTCCTGGCGGGCATTTGCAGGTGCAAAATCCCTTTCTGTAATTTGCATCAGAATAATGTGTATGTGATGCTTCAGGTCATTTTCGTGGCATTACAGGCGGGTATTGCCACACTGAGAGGATAAAGTGGTGCCTTCCTTGGCAGACCTGGCATGTGTGTAACATGGATGACTGGTGGGCATTTTACTAACGGGCCTGGTGTCTCATTCTGCTGAGGCCTTGCTCCCTTGCATTAAGACACTGTCTTCATAGCTGCCCCTTAAGCCCCAGAGAGATGCATGTCCCTTTCCTGTGCCTCCCAGCCAGCGGTCTTGCAGTACTTGCCCCTGGCTGACCAGTGTGAACTCTGAGGGCAGTGATATTCGATTAAGGGTCAGATCTCAGAGCCAGCTGCCAGCCTTGCCCTGGCACTGGACAAGGGCTTTCTAAGTGGGTGAAGAGAAAGGACCACTTTGGAGTCTGGTATGAGCCCCTGGACCACTCGAGCTCCCTTCCTCATACTTTGATTTGACCTGCAGGGAGTGGCTGATTGGAAGACTTGGATGAGCTCACTGCCTTTCACAGTTTCAAGTCACAATGATTTAATGAGCTCAGACTGTGCATCGAGGGCACATCTAGTTCCAGCCACAAAAGCAGGTATAACACAGGATGGTGGAGCTAATTCCTGACCAGTGCAGGAGAGACGCAATCCTGCAGAATTTTAGAGAGGAGAAGTGACCGTGGGCTGAACACGCAGAAGTGGCTTTGGGAAGAGTTTGCGCCCAGCTGGCCTTTGGGTAGGCAAGGAAGGTTGGCTAGAGCCCCTGGCAGCTTAGGCCCAAAGCCCAGCTGGCTCCGGCCAAAGACAGAGACTTAACCAGCTCACAGAGCCAATGCGGGTGGGTGGTGAGCTTTGGCCCTGGCCACAAGACCAGAATGCTGAGTGCCACGCCACATGGCTGCCTGTGCAAACACACTGTCTGATTTTCAACTTCTGCAGTGGCCTCTCCACAAAGTCAGGCTGCCAGCAGCTGCCAGCGCCCTCGCCCCCCGCCTTCCTTTATGTTCCAAGGAGGACAGTTGTCCCGCAGCTCCAGTGCCTGGCCCAGTTTGAGTCACAGGCCCATCTCTGCATCCAGTAGTGTGCTAGAAGCAGCTTGGGCCACTCACCAGTGCCAGCAGATAAAATGTCAGGGGTTTTCCAAGTCAGTGATTAAACTCAGAGAGCATAAACGTGAAATAAGTTATGTAATAAAACAAAGATAAGCTGGGCATAGTGGCACACATCTATGATCCCAGCAGCTTGGGAGGCTGAGGCAGGAGGATTGCAAGTTCAAAACCAGCCTTAACAAGACCCTGTCTCAAAATAAAAAATAAATTAAAAAGGGCTGGGGATGTAGCTCAGTGGTTAAGTGCCCCTGGGTTCAATTCCTGGTACCAATAAATAAATTAAAACAACAACCACCACCACCACCAAAAAAAAAGAGATAATACTCAAAATTCATCATTCCCTGGGTAATTGACTACATTTACATCTTTGCCCTTAGTTTATTTATATTATTGTTTCTGAATGGTAAAAATTATATAAAACACTGAGCTGCTGAACATCTGTTCCCAACTTCTCATTTGATGATTTTACATCCATGGCTGGACATCCACCACAGTGTGAATATTTGCAGCATGGAAATCACCAAAGCTATTAATCAAGACCCCCTCCAGAGCTGGCTGTTGACCATTCCCAGCACAGCACTGTGTGCACCATCACTGTGAGTCGGGTCCAGTTCCAGAGAGTCTTGTGCAGGTTGCATGCCCACCCTGGCATGTGGTTGTCTTACCAGAAGCAAAGGGCACCACAGGTCCCAGATACCAGCCACTGCAGAGCACAGCAGAGGGCAGTGAGGGTGCAGACAGGGGTCTTCACGGGCACCAGCAGAGTACTGTGCTTGTACCAAGAGGTCAGGGGACGCAGACACCCCACCTCTCGACCCAGTCAAGATCTAGTAGGGGAACGAAGTCCACACACTCTCCATCCAAGGAATGGCTGAGTGGTGAGCACAGGGCCCTGCGGGAGGGAAGAGCATGGCTGGGAGCTGGCCATGGCAGTCATGCCCAGTGGGCAGCTGCAGAGCAGGCGAGCACTGCTGGACTCTGGTCCTCTTCCATCTGGGCATTTCTTCTTGTAAATCTTAATGTGCTGATAGGCATCATTACTTCCCCCAGTCAGTCCTTCCTCAGAATACTGAAGATGTTCATAAACATGTGATTATTCATGAGCAATTTCTATACCAACAGCTGAATTCTTTAAATTGAAAGCAACAGGTTACATTCCTCTGTCTCCAACGAGAGCAGAATGTGATTAGTGGGAGGATGTGCAGGGAGGGTGCCCACGCCTTTGTTCTGGGCCAGCATGGGGGGTGGATGGACCCTTGGGGGTTCAAGAAAGGCATTGGGACACTGCGGTAAACTCTAAGCAGAGCCCTCCGCCAACACAGCCTCCACCTGGCACCCAAGAGTGTTTTTAAAAACACGCTCAGAAACTGAAATGCCCCAGGGTCCCCAGTGGACAGTTACTAAGCCCCTGCCCTGACCGCATGCCAGGCCTTGAGCTGAAGCTCTACAGCCAGATGACCAGAGCCTGTTTCTGTCCTGAGGCCACATTTACCAGCCCCAGCTGCACACCTTGCCTCCCAAGTGGAACAACATATTCTCCTGTCCCTTTGTGTCCCCACACCTGGCATGCCCCCTCTTTCTGTGTGCTCATCTTTCATGGCTGAGCCAGAGGAAATCAGGACAAGGACAAGAAAGCTTGAAGGCAGAGGAGGGAGGTGATCCAATCACGGTGTAGCAGGAAGACCTGCACCAGACAGCCAGGGCAGCAGGTGGACGAGCGCCGACCACCGAGGGCCATCGCCTCAGTGGAGGCAGTGCTGGGGCCAGATGCTGCCCGAGTGTCCTGGGGGCTTGTGCACCTGGAGCACAGGGAAGGGACGATCGGGTGCACACCGTCTCCCTGGACTGTTAAAACTGAGCCTGAAAATTGGAGACGGCAGCTGCTGAGCTTGTCTGCCCCTCTGGACCCACGAGACCTGCTTGTGCTGATATCTGCTTGAGGAAGGGTGACCCAGGGGTGCTCTGCTTGCCTGCTTGCCGCTTCCCCACCAGGCCCCGCCTGGAGCCTCTAGGTCCTTCCCACCCATTGACTGTTAATGTATTCGCACCCAACCCCGTGACCCCAAAGCGGGGTCAGCGCTGTTTTTGAAACAGAGACATCACCAACTTGTATCTGTGTCTCAAAACTTTTAGTCGTTTTTGTTGGACTGAGGCAGCCCTGTCAAGTCGGAGAGCTCTTGGCAGCCTCCTGAATTTGGCCGTGGTTGAATGGCATTTTTTGTTTGTTTTCTTTGATCTTGGTCAGCGGGACAGGGAGCAGTAGAAAGAGGCAAGCGCGTCTGAGACCGAACAGCTTCTGGCTCTGGGGGCAGAGAAGGGTGGCACCCTCCATGGGTGGTGCAGAATTTTGCTGGTGAGCAGAGGTGAACATGGTTTTGCCAACTCTGCCCAGTTGGATGTGCAGACTGAGAGGTGATGATACCGTGTGAAGCAGAAAGGAGGGGTGCAGCCACCTGGAAAGGAGCGATCAGGAGGGATGGTGACTGTGGATTGGGACTGTTAAGAGTCTGGACTACTAACAAGAGCTGTGGGTTATGTTTTTGGTTTCATTCTGAGCTGGGGGGGCACCTGTGCTGGATCTTTTGAGTGAGCAGAGGCCTGAGCCGTCGAAGGATCTCAGTATTTCAGGAATGTGCTAGGTTCAGGACATAAAGACCAGAATGTTCGAGATTCAAAAAGATCTAGTTGTGGGGCTGGGGTTGTGGCTCAGCGGTAGAGCACTTGTCTAGCACGTGTGAGGCACTGGGTTCGATCCTCAGCAACACATAAAAATAAATAAATAAAATAAAGGTATTGTATCCATCTACAACTAAAAAAAAATTAAAAACAATTTGTATGTATAATATATATATATATATATATAGTTGTGAATTTTAAATATGGTTCTTGCCTATAACACGTGCCAGAGAGACAAACCTGTGAAACACTCAGGCCAAACAAGCAAGATATTTGATGTGACCACTGTCCCTCCACACATGCTGGTACGATAGTGTGTTCCACCGAGTCAGGAACAAGAGAACAGCCGCGACCTCAGGGAACTTCAGATCCAACACAAATACACCCACTGGGGCGCAGGCAAACGCTTCCAACCCACGGAGGGCGGAAACCCAATTCTGCGAAGACATTTACAAGCCAAGCAACAGATTAGAAATGCAGTGCTCAGGATTATGTGGGAGAGAGAACGAAAGTTAAGTAGGATAATTAGAATGCCTTGCCCAATTGTCGAGACTCATTTAATAATGAGTATTAAAATTGTACTCCACTCTGTAGACACGAGGAGCATCCTAATAGTCCCATCGGGGATTTAAAGGAGTATTTAAAATACCAAGTAAAGAGCAGGGTTTGGTGGCCTCCCTAAGGACAGACTCGTAGGTATCAGCTGGATGTGTAGCAGGTGATTGTTTAAGACACCGACAGGCCTTTGTCTCAAGCCTGAGGAGCTGGTGGAGCTGGTTTGGAGGCCCAGAGGCCTGGCTCTGCAGCTCTCCTGTGAGGACTTTCCCAGGGGTATCCTCACAGCTGAGGCGAGCCATTGAACACGTGCCTGCCAGCTGATAATAAATGAGTCTTTGGTAGCTCTTCTGAGGCTTGATTAGCCAGGAATGGTGCCAATGGACAGTTTCCAGTGCGTAAATGGGGAAGTACATAGGAGACCAAAGAAGTTATTGTCCCTGTTGTGCCCACTGAGGGCACATGTGGTCAGTGACCTGCAGGGTCCAGGCTGGCCACGCGGGGTTTGGTTCTGTGTCCACAGGACTGTGCAGGAGCCCCAGTGCTGAGCTACCCAGATGGGACTCCCTTCACTACAGTCTCCAGCCTTCTGCCTGACGCCTTGGGCTCCAGCCATGGCCTCTGGTCTCTGACCCACCATCTGTATGTGTGCCTTGATTGACTTCATTCATTCATTCAACAAACATGGCTCGAGCCACACACCGTTCTAGGAGCTGGACAGACAAGAGAAGACATATTTGTAGCTTATATTTCCATTACAAAGTCCAAGACTTGACCACTGCCCCTCAGGAGCCCATTAGGATTGACATGGAGTCTTAAGTGGCCTTTAGCCTCTGGCTCTGTCCTGCCTGCCTCTGTCCAGGTCCCTCCTGCCCTGAGCTTTTAGATGCCCTTGTTCTACTGGTCCCAATTCTCCTGTGTCCCTGGCTGTGGGACAGACTAGCAAGATCAGCATCAAAAGAAGCAAACTCCCTTCCCTCTTGGTTAGACTCATTACCATATTTGATGGTTAAATGTGTGAAAATGTTTTCTAGTGGTAGGTAACTACGCCCTTCTCTCCAGAGCTGTGGTCCACACCGAGCCACACGCTGTTAGACAAACTGATTGGAGCTTCATTTGAGCCCACGAGAGGAGGAAGCAGACCTTCGCGCAGTCTTGGGGTTTCTGATTGTGGCTTTCTGCTCAGCTCCCCTCCAGAGGGTCCTGGAGGGGCACCATTCATATGTCACAGTCCCACTTTGCTGAGGACGGCATCTCACCCTACAACACAGCAGCCCCTGCCCCGCAGCACAGGGTTTCAAGCCCAAGTATGGATGCCTTGACCTCCTCCATCGATTTACTTCCCAGTGCTGCTGGCTGTGAGTGCATCTTCCCCAGCCATGCACAGGAGGTCATGGTGACAGCTGCAGGGATCTCTGCTAGCATGGGTCTCCCACTTGATGCTCATGCCCCATCGAGGATTCTGGGGGCATTCTTCCATCTGATTATTAACAGCTCTTTCCTGTTGGGCAGGCTACACATTTCATCTGGCTTTGCTTCACGGATTATGAACTGATGGGATTTAAATTTTTAATGTGCCTTATACAGATCCTCGGGAAAGAATTCCTTATTTATATCACTCAGCATCAAATTGTTTTGTTCTGAACATACATACTCTTTTTCCATTTCTCCTAAGTTTTATTTTTCTGCAGCTATGTATCTTGAAACTTTAAGTGATGAATGGCAGTTATTTTTTCTATCCAAGCAGTTCATTGCAAGCATTTGTTGTTATTATTGCTTTAAGTGAATTCATATTTGACGTAAGGGAGGAGGGGATAGACACCTTTATTGGGTTTTGTCCTACATTATGTGAATGCTATGAAAAAATTTAAATCTTTAGATGCTGACACTATCTGATGGGTATGAACATTTGTACAAATGAGTGTGCATGCGTGTGTTTCACTTAGCTATTAAAAGCAAGGAAGGAAAATAAAAGGAAGTACCACCAAAGCTGGAAGACGATGAATACATAGCAGGATGAGTCTGCTTGGAACTTATGTTCCATGGTTTAGTGGAACAGAAAGAAGTGTGTCTGCTCCACCTTGTGCTGGACCTGGAAGTCTAGAAGAACCATGTTACTGTCCTAGTTTACTTATTTGACTAATCTGTTTATTTTGCAGTGTGGGGATGGACCCAGGGCCTCACGCGTGCTAGGCAAGTGCTCCACCACGGAGCTGCAGCCCAGCCCCCTAACGTCCTATTGTAGGAGGAACTACTCTGAAAATAAGATCCAAAAGGAATGGGTTTTTATGTGAGCACATTTGCTGTTATTATAATTTCAACTCTTACAATGGCCTTTCCCTCTAATCCATTTCTCAGAATCGATTTCCCTTCAACTTGATGTTTGTTTTGCTTTGTTTTTCTGTGACCTGCTAGTAGGACATTTTATGACACCCTTTCTCCTTTGAAAGTGCTATTGCTTCTTACTTTAAAACTGGCTGTTTACCTCATTGATCTTCCGTGGTGGTTGGGGATGCCTTAAGTAGAAATATAGCAAATGCATTTTAAGTCACCTGTGACTTGTGCTTTGGAGGGAGGCCCTTCTGCACTCTCTGGCTGGGAGGTGTTGCTCTTTCAGGCTTCTGACCTCGAAGTGTCCCTCCTGGTCACTCTTGATGCTGCTGAGTTATTGCCCAGCATTGATGCAGGAAGAGAACGCTCTAACCTCAGCCCCAGGAAAAGCAGGTGCAAGGATCCTGATGGCCACCTCTGCTCCTGCTTTGGGTTGGTTCTAGCCACTTGACTCTGCTGCTTGTTTCTGACAAGCTGGAGCGAGCATCGCACAGGGCCCTGTGGTCAGTGGGACATGCATCCCACCATCCATGGAGGGGCAGCCAGGAGGGAGAGGTGGACCAGAGGTGAAGGCACACATTTCAGGATCAGTCTGACCAGTGTGTCCTTCTTTGACCCTGGACAAGCTGCACAGCTGCGCTTTTCAGACTTCCTGAAAACACAGGTCACTCCTTGGCTCCACCGCCAGCAGTGAGGTCAAGTCCCGCTTCATTCCTGCCTTCTCTCTGTTTTGTAGTGAACAGTGGCATGAAGTCGTTTGCAGCAGGTTTATATATTCATTCAATTTTATTTTTATTTCTGTGGTGCTGGGGATCCAGCCTCAGGCCTCTGCCCATGCAAGGCAAGTGCTCTACCGCTGAGCTACATCCCCAGCCCTCGGGTTTCATTTTGAATTTGATGATCTTTCAAATTTGGGGTTGACCGTTTTCTTCTTTAACCATAACAGAAAGCATCCTGATAGCTGACTCAATCATAATTCCAAAGAAGCCCAGTGGCGGCTGGGCTTCCCTGAAAGTGTGGTTCCACTTGGGGCAGAACTTCCTGCCTCTTGTCTCCACCACATCAGAGTGTGTCCCCTGCGTTTGGCACTAGGGCACTTACTTTGCATTTGAGGGAACTGTTTTTTAAAGCTGCTGTTGACGAACAACGGTAGATCAGTTTTGATTGGCACTGTGCTTGCCTTTTAAGATTTAATTAGCATTTATGAAATTTCGGGGAGTTAAACTTAATCAACAGATGATAAGGAGATAATGAGAATGAGAACTGAGTGCCGTTTCTAGATAACCGTCTTCTGCTGAAGGATAAATATGGCAAGCTGATCTAGCAGGGCCTAGAGTATTGGCCTTCAGAGGTCGAGATGTTATGAAATCAGTTCCATGGATATTAGTGGAGGCATTTGTCATTATTAAATACAATACAATAACAAATTAGGCTGAGGACTAGCTGAAGGACACAATGAGCATTAGTGATGAGACTGTCCTCAGGGATGACTTCCTCACAGTCCACGCATTGAACCTCTACTCTACATTTACATAGAAAAACAGCATGATTAATGAATAGTCCCTTTTGTCTATGTTTATTAATGTGAAGATTAAATGCATTCAACTTGTATGAATACAACTGGAAAAAACTTTTAAGATTTTTAAACATGTCTTCTTGGCTACGTGTGTAGAATTGAGAAGTCCAGTCAATTGTAACTACCTGGAATCATTGTCACTGGCTTTGAGGTCGCCGCCATTTTTCTGATTATTTTTACTGTTGATTTTGTTAATGGCATGCAAGTCCTTGCGTAGGAGTGGAAACAGGCCTTGGTAAAATGCTTTCGGCATCAATTTAGAAGGTCAAAGGAAGGGCAGGGGAAAATAAAACCAGCAAAACCCACAAGGGCAGGAGATGGGTGCACCCAGCTGGCTGGGTAGATAGTAGTAACTTCACTGTACATAGGGCTCCCAGCCAGGGGGCCTCTTGAGTTCCAGCCAAAGAGAATTCTCCCCCAGAATTTTACAAACTCCTATTCATTCATTATCCACTTAACAAACATTTCTTTGGCTTGTATCACATGCCAAGCACTGTACTGGGTGCTGGCTTTATAACACTGAGCAAGACACAATCTAATGACCTAGAAGATTTACTGCCTAACAATCTGAGGAGGGAGAGATCATAAATAAACAATGATAATGCAGAGTATGTTCCAGTTAGTATATACTGTATAACAAATCATCCTGCAACTTGGTGACTGAAAACAACCATTGCATTATGCCCGTGGATTCTGTGGGTCTGGAATCTGACCAGGAACCAGTGGGCACAGCTAGAGTCCGCTCCAGGAGGCCTGGTTCTCAGTGGAAAGACTTGGGTGGTACAAGAGCAGGAGACAGGAGCCAACAGCCACTCACAGGTCTGGAAGTTGATGTCAGCTCCTGGCTGGTACTTCTCAGATGAGCAACTCGTCCATGTAGCCTGGTCTTCTCCTAGCGTGGCGGCCTCAGTAGGATTCCCAAGCTAGTCGCTCAGGGCTCCAGAAGTGAATGTTCCAGCTCAGAGGGCTGAAGGAACTCGGCCTTGTATGATCTGGCCTTCAAAGTCATGTGTTAGTTCCACCTTACTCTCCTGGTAACAAGCACCACCATCACCCTCCCAGGTCAAGAGGAAGGGAATTCTAGTCTACTTTTGAGTGGGGAATGACTACATTCTAGAAGAGCATGGGGAAATGCGATGTTATCACTGCCATCTTTGGAAAGTACAATCTGTTGAGATCATAATTTTAAAATATATCTCTGACCGTCTTCCCTGTAATACATAGAACCTAACTCCTGGTGGAAGCTGGACTTGGTGACTTCTATTAAGTAGCACAAATGATGCTGCATGACTTCTTAGGTGAAGCCATAAAACGCGTGGGTTCTGCCTGGCATTTGCCTGTCTCTGTCTCTCTGTTCACTCTCATTCTTGGGGAAGCCAATAGTCAAGATCTTCACATGTGAGAACATCTAAGCAGTCCTCAGGCCTTTGTGAAGAAGAATTGAGTTCTACGGCCAATAGCTAGCCCCAACATGCTAACCTCAGTCAAGTCCTGGCTGAATTCTTGATGACAACTTCCCAGGGACCCCAAGCCAGAACCCCATGGCTTGGCATGTCCTTGATTCCTGGGCTCCTGAAGCTGTCCGGGAACCACTGTTTATAGTTACTTTAAGCCACAGGTTTGGGGTACTTGTTACTGAGCAGTAGGTAGCCCGTGCATACAGTGGCACATCAGCCTGTGGGAGAGTGAACTGAGTGTGCACAGAGTCACCTGGTCCCGGTGCCAGGTCAGGCAGGCTTCCTGGAGGAGGAAAAGTGTGTGATGAGACTTCAGTGGCTTAGACTGGGCATGGCAGGCTGCGCTGTGTGAACTGGGATAGGCCAAGTAAAAACACTGGAGATAGGAAAAGAACTAGGGGTGAACAATGGCCAGAGAGTCTAGTTAATTGCCCACAAAGTGGGGACTTCTTTTGGACTGGTCAGAGAATCCATAGAGCTAATGTCGTTACAGAGCTGAGACCAGGTTGCGGTCCTTGTGGAGGCACAGTAATTCACCAGTCCCTCTGCCCTTTAATCAGCCTCAGCATCACCTTGGAGTGTTAAAAATGCAGACTCTCAGGCCCTCTCCCCAGACCTAGGAATCTGCATTATGGCGAGTTCCAGGACTGCAAATGCTTGTTACTTCCAGAAGCCCTGCTCCAGAGGGCAGAGGCTCTGTGCCCCTAGAGAGCTCCTGGCACCTCCTAGGTGGAGCTCATGGAGGGGAGATTCAGATGACAGCCTGGAAACCCAGAAGTGGCTAATAAAAGAAACAGAAAACCATCTCTCCCATTTTTTTTTATAAATGACGTTCTTATTTCTATGTTCTATTTTTAACTTGAAGTGCTCTTTGAATAAAAATAAGACTTAAAAAAAAGTCAATTGGTTCCTGCAATTTTCTTTTCTTCAAGTAATTTAACATCTCTCTTGGGATTGTAGTGCTCATTAATCCAGTCCCAAGGAAAATTGTCATTTTCATTAACGACTTCTTAACCTTCGCCTTATCTGATTAGGAGCAGAATTAAGGCTCTCTTGCAAAAAGCCTCTGTCCCCTCTCCCCTGCCAGCTCATTTTCTCCAGAAAGGACCTAGACGATCAATATTACAGAGGAACTCGGAACTCGAGCTGATCAATGGGACGAGATTTCCTTTGTAACTGCTTGACTTGGGACAACCTCCTTAGCTAGGCTTCTGTCTGGGTGGCCCCAGGACAGAGAGGATGCATAGGCAGGAGCTGTGGAGCTTCCTGTGCTGCTGCTGGGGGGACTGGCTACCCAGGAAGCCTCCCAGTCACCACCTCGCCAGGCTCACCACACCCAGTGCACACACGCTGATGAGCCACTCCCTAGTCTCAAGAGTGTCCATTCAGTCCAATTGATGCACCTAATGGCCTGGATGGTCCCAAGAACAATCGGATCCTTATCTGGATTCAATCATGAAACCTATTTGTCACGATTTCTGTTTGATTGATTGGTGTGTGTGTGTGCATGTGCAGGATCGGGGTGGAACTCAGGGCCTCAAGCACACTAGGCAGCCCTTGTCCCTGATTCTTGATCCAAGGCAAGGGAGGGACCCATGGTCACCTTGGTCACATTATAAAGTAACAATTGATAAAGTGACAATTGAAGAGGAAAAGACACACAAGTGATTCTCTGCAAAGTGACCCTGAGCAGCCCTGTGGCAGAAATATGCCCACACACCCGGCTTCCTCAGGTCTAGGCCAGCCATGTCAGACACTGCACAGAGTAGGAAGGACAGGAGCAGGGTTCAGGACTTCCCAGGGACAATTAGGATCTCACCACAGTTGTTTGGAGATTAAATGGCCTATTATTTAAGATAAAACTTGGAACCCATACGGCCACTCCATTATTTTCTGACTTGCAAGTGCTTCAGCATGGACCTTAATTTGGAATATTAATAATACTTACTGGATGCTCTGAGTGTCCACATGTTCCTGCTGCCTCTGCAGGGCACCCTCCACTGTGGCCTGCTCTGGGAGCCTCACAGGGACTTCCTGCCCTCACTGAAGGAGGCGTGGGGAGTTTCTTGTCTTCTCTTTAGCCTCGCCCTTACTTCTTCCTTCCCTGAGGCCCAAATTCACCCAAGGCAAAGTTCGCTCCTTGGAAACACGCTATTGTCTTTTCCTGTCCTTTTTCTTCATCCCCATGTCACTGTGGTGCCTTCAAAGGAGTTTGTGGCTCTGGAGACTTCCAGGGTAGGCTGGTGACCCAGGAGGCCAGAGCTGGAAAATCTTTACGCAAGAATCGGCCTGGGCCGGGGCATCACCCTAGACATTTCCTCAGCTGAGACTGCGGGTGCGGCCTCAGCCTGCCACCCTCCTCCAGGGACCATGTGGGCAGCCGCATTTCTCGAGCTTTCTTGAGAATCAACGTGTGTGTCTATGCTGTGGTGTCTACACGTGGAGCCACATCTACACACCCTTTGCAGCAACACCCGATTCAGTGTTTTAGTAAGTAGCTGGGTGCTGCAGCCTGGCCCAGGAGATGCATGTGACTGGCCATTGCTAGAGCAGGGAGGCTGTGTGGGGTCTGCACCCTTAACCCTCCTTGGCCTGTGCTTTGAACAGTGAAAGAACTGCAGGAGGGGAGGGCACCACCCTGAGAGTGCTGTTGGGATAGCAGCCATGCAGCCACCAACACGCTCCTGGTGCAGCTGGCAGGCGTCCTGCGTCCCCACGCCTGGTGTAGGGTTACCAGGGTCATTTATGCAGAAAGACTCAAAGGCCAATTAATGGTTTTTAGCATTTCTCTCTAATTAGAAAACCAGAGTGCTTTTGAAACCTACATTATTGAGCATGTCTCTTCCATCCAGATGTTCTATAATAGACCAGCGAAAAGTGCTTAGAATGAATGTCAACCATCTGCCCCAAACCTTATTGCATCATGAATTTCAAAACAAATCTTAGGACCTCAGAGAAGAAATCAATGTTAGCAGCAGTCTCTAGTGTGCTGATTCGAGGACTTTCTAGAGGTCAGATGTGGAATCTTGGGTAAGATAAACAAGTATCTTCCCCCAGCGAGTGATGTAATCTGTTAAGCCTTGGGAAGAGCAGGCAAGTTGCAGGCCAGTTCCTCTGTGACCTCCACACCGGCCGCCATGGGACAGCGGGAAAGGCCATGGCGCGAGCGTGCAAGGTGCTGGGTCGGCTCCTGTTGTTTTCATAGCTAGCTTCCTTGAGCCCATAGCCACCTGTACAGATAAGGAAACAGGCCCAGAGATACCTCGCCCAAGGCCCCATAGCTGGTGGATGATGGAGTCAGGATGCAAACCCAGACCGAGTGAAGTTCACATATCAACTTCAGCCCTTAAGGTCAGGTTACCACTTTGGCTTGTCCTTTCCACTGCAGATGGCCAAAGGCAGGCTTCTTGGTGGCAGTGCTACTGACATGGGGGCTAGATTATTCTGGTTGTGGGGGCTGTCCTGTGCCCTGTAGGGCATTCAGCAGCATCTCCGGCCTCTAGCCCTGCACACCACCACCCCAATCTATCACAACCCCAGATGCCTGCAGATGTTGCCAACTGTTCCCGGGGACAGGATGAGGCACAAATCCCTGTCAGCCAAGAGCCATTCACCATAGAATGAAAGATTACTTGAAGGTTATGCACACCAGGTTAAAAGTAAGCTGTGTAATTGAGGTTGTCATTATATTTTGGAGAAAAATATATAAACCATTTACTTTCCACTTTTAAAAGTGAGAATAAAAAAATAAAACTCTTTAATAAGCACATCAGTAAAGCATATCCTAGTCCTTTTTTTGCTTTTTTCTCCCCAGGGTACTGGAGCTGGAACCCAGGGGCACTCAACCACTGAGCCACACCCCAGCCCTTTGCATTCTTTGGTTTGAGACAGGATCTTGCTAAATTGCTGAGGCTGGCCTGGAGCTTGGATCCTCCTGCCTCTGCCTCCTAAGTTGCAGGATTACAGATGTGCAAAGATCCAGTTCTTGGTCATAGAAAATATTCACCAAGATCACATGGAATAGAACTTTCATGAATAAAATCATCGGGTGGACTTAATTCATCAAGAGCCTCCCAGGGCTGGGGCTCAGTCTTCAGCGTCCCTAGCTGCTTAATATTATGGGCTGCCCACACATCCCTTCTCTGAAAACCCCCTGCTGCCCATCAGTGCCCTCCATTTCCTGAGGGCTCTGGTGGGGAAGACAGGGGGTTAGCTCCCTACTTTTCCAAATGACCCATCCCCCCAGGGTTTGTGAGCATTAACTAGTAAAGTGTTACTGGATCAGGGTTCCAGGGAACAGATTTGGGAACGTGGTTCTGTGTATGCTCCACCAACTGTGAACATCGACTCTAGAAGTGACTTGTGAAGCAAAAGCCTGTTGATGTGCTGGACTGTCAGGAAGTCCTCCCTTCATTCGTGAGCATCCTCCCAATGACGAATCTTTCCCTGTCATTTAAAGAGGCCGCCCAGGCCCAGACATTTGCCCTTTTCCATTCTAGAGCTGAGCTGTGGATTTCACCCTGCCCGCCTTACGCCATCCTCAAACACACGTCAGACTTTTCATTCCAGTGTTAAATCCTCCCGTGGCTTCCCATTAGGAAAATCCAAAGTCCCGACTGTGGTCTGTTAGGACAGGGACAGGCGTGATCTGACCAGCAGTGGTGGCCTCTGACCTCACCCCCTCCACCCCTGGTGCTTCAGTCTCTCTCCACCTCCCATAGCACCTGGGGTACCCCACTGCAAGACTGGCCTTTTCTGTTCCTGCTGCTGCAGACCCTTCTTCCAGACGCTCCCATGGTGGCTTTTCAGATACCACCTCCCAGAGGCTTCCCTGACTTCCCTCCTTCAAACTGTCCGCCTCCCCTCAACCGGGGCTGTGATCCTGTACAGCAGTCCCTGCCGCCTGCCCGTTCATCGCCGACCCCTCGCCCCGACCCTAGCAGCTCCAAGAGGACTGAAACTTGGTCTCTTGGCTCACTGCAGAATCCGCTGTGCCCAGGACGGGGCCAGGCACCTAGTGAGTGCTTCACTGGTGTTTGCTCAGTGAATGGGTCCTGATGTCACTGCCAGACACCAGATTTCCTATGTGTTCTCCTTGGTTGTCCTCTTCTTGCTCCTCGGATTCAACACGTTAAGCTAAACATGACCCCCAACTCTAGTTTTCACCCTAGCTCTGTTGCTTCTGACCTCCTCGGGACCCCAGGTTGCCTGCCTCCAGTCTGACCCCTCACTGACTTAATTGTACCCACCTCAGTCACCATGTCTTATTTGATGCCACTTCTCTGTGTCATTGGGCACTGATCACCTTCTCCTTCCTTCTCAAACATTCTCTTAGTTTCCAGAACATTCTTTCTCCTGTCATTCCCTCCAGCCTCCCAAACCACCCTGTTCCTGAATTTTTCTTAATATTGCGCTAAATGTAGGCCCAGGCCCAACAGTGGCACCTAAAGCCTCCCTGTGTCCCAACCGCGGCATTTCTTTTCTTCTAGAGAGACAGACCCTATGAGAATGAATCCCAAGGAAGGGGCCAGGATTACCTTTCCGTGTTGTGACTGTGATATCCTTAAGGGACATTAAGTCGTGTTAGTCCTGCAATCCAACCCCTCAGCACTCTTGAATGTCAAGTGCAGCAGCTGTGTGAGGCACGGAGCCCCGTGAGAGCGAGCTGCCCTAGGACGGGGGAGACTTTACCAGTAGATGTTGGGGAAGCGGTAAGACCCGTGAGCCTGGGGATCTCACAACCCGTCTCCTGAGTGCTGAGCGCAGAAAGGCAGCTGTGCTGCTCTGCCTGGCCACTCCACCTGCTAAAGGCAAGACCAGAGTAACTGCCCCTGTGGACAGGCCCCCAAGGGCACGACAAACTTCCCTGTGTCTCAGATCTCCAGACCTGTGTAAAGTTTTGGAAGCAAGAGAGGGAGGACAGCTTTCCTAGGGTTCCTTCCTAGAATTCGCTGGTCCTGAGCACCGTTGAGATGGCCAAGGTGTGGTGTGGCTGGAGCCCTCAGCGGCTCACAGGCTGTCCCCTTTGCGTCTCTGACTTCTTGATGAGTTCTAAGTGTGCTCTCACTGAGAGCATCATGAGCACGCCCTCGACAGATACGTTAAGTGCACTCTAGGAAATGCTCTGAGCTTTTAAAGATGCCTGGCTGTTGTACAGCCACTGACGATCATGAAGTCACTGCATTTCTAGATGGCTTTAAAGTTTGGGGTGACGGTGCATGCACTGTAGGACCCGCTGCGCTGCGACTGTTTAGAAGGTGCCTGCAGTCTAGTCTGTGTTCCTGGACGGTTGTCCCCTGTAGTTTCAATCTTTTCTGAATCGTTCCATCCTTTTGAAGACTTGCCCTGGACAGGGAAGGCTGGAATCTTACGCCCCAAATCAGAGCCAACTGCATGCCTTTGGCTACCCTTGAGTTAAGTGGAAATTTTATTCAGATTCTGAATGATGTTTCTGGTGTAGTTAGATTAACTTGTATTATGTTCTTCTGGAGAAAAGAATATATTCAATTTTGGACTTAGATAATGTTGAGATACCAAGAGGGCCCCAATCAATAGCGCCTTTCTCAGTTATTATTCTGAACAATTTGAGAAGTTAAGCAGAGGCATGAAGATGGTGGCCAAAAATATTCCCTTTACTTCTGAAAGAGCCTAACTTAAGGATGTAGCTTTGTGTGAGAGCCGAAGGGACCTACTAATAAGCCCCAGGCTGGGCAGATTTGCCTGTCTGGGCCCAGGCTCCCCCCCACCCCACCTCGACCCCACAGCTCTGAAAGGTCCAGGGGAGCAGATCCTGGGGGAGTAGGATTCACACTCGGGGAAGTGCTGACCTAAGCCCAGAATGCCCATCCACCCTCCGCAGCTTGACCCATCTGTGAGCTATTCCACCTCAGCTGGGGCAAGTGAGTAAGGGTGCAGGGACAGATCCCTGCTGAGAGGGAGAGGTGGCCCTCTCCGATAGACTGTCATATCCACCAACTTCTCAACTGTGTGTGGAGCTCCAACTGTAACCAGCTCCAAGTCTCCCAACGGAGAGGAGCAGGGCTAGCTTCTTCTCTCAAGTAACAGTCTTGCTGAGGAAGCATGCCTGCTTGTGCACACACATACCCCTCCCCCCACACACAAGAATGGCAGCCAGCCGGGCACGGTGGCGCAAGCCTGTAATCCCAGCACTTTGGGAGGCTGAGACAGGAGAATCGCGAGTTCAAAGCCAGCCTCAGCAAGGGCGAGGCGCAAAGCAACTCAGTGAGACCCTGTCTCTACATAAAACACAAAATAGGGCTGGGATGTGGCTCAGTGGTCGAGTGCCCTGAGTTCAATCCCTGGCACCAAAACCAAAAAAAAGAATGGCAGCCACATTGGGCATTGAGTGACAGGGGAGGCAGGAGTAGCTCATAAAGTGTCACTGTGACATTGTCACTCTGTCTTTTAGGTCAGTGCTCTGCTAAAAGAAACATAAGGGAGGACCACATACATACTTTTTAATTTTCTAGTAGACACGTTAAAGAAATTCAAATAAATGGGTGTGATTAATTCTAACAATGTATCTTATGAGCACATTCAACCAAAAATATTATAATTTCATTATAGCCATTCAAAAACTATTATTGAGGCAGTTTTGTTTTCTCTTTGTGCTGAGTCTTCACAGCTCAGTGTGTATTTGACACCCCCAGCATGACTCCATTCGGACTGGCCACATTTCAGATGCTCAAAGTCAGCTGCACATTGGAGATCACAGCCAGGCTGAGGGTAGCGAGCCCTGTTTTACAGCTGGGAACTGAGGCTTAGAAAAGTTCACTACCTTAAAGCAGAACTGAGGCCCATTTCCAACAGTGTGGCAGCCAACACAGTATTTTGCCCAACCTTTGTCTGTGAGCACCTAAAAATACAGGGTAAAATAGGTTTTCAAGATCTTCATAAAAGGGAGGACATCCCAGGTGAAGTCTAGGGGACAATAGGAGCCCAGAGTCAGGACTCCAAAAGTGCTTTTGAAGATAGATAAAGAACCAGGTCCTGTGAGCATCAGCATTTCCGGCCACGGGCAGCAGACCTCCAAACCCAGCACCTGCCCCAGCGTCCAAGAGGAGATTCTTCCTCCATAAAACTAGAACTCTGAGTGGCTACAACTTCTACCAAAAAACTCAAAGAAAACCATCCCCCAGGCTCAGTGGTCCTCAAGGAATTCGCATTGGTTCTGAGCTGTCCCTGAAGCTGTGGCCACAGAGCAGCCTGCCAACTGCAGTAGGAGTTGCTGTCAACCAGGTGCTCTGCACATGCCCAGCCTCAACATGGGCTGACATGGTCCTGGACCCGGGGTGCCCCTAAGGAGCAAGAAGCATAAAAAGCAACTTAGGAGGTTTCTAATGCACCAGAAGAATCTCTAAACATGAAAAACTACTAAACGGAAAAACTCAATACACAGGTTCACCATCAGCTTAAACACAGATGACCAGAATATTAATGATCTGGAAACAGAAGGAAATATCCAGAATGCAGTAATGATACATAGATGAAAAATACCAGAAGGGAGGAAAGCATGGGAAAGATATTATATCCTTCCAGAGGAGGGAGCTGGGGAGAAGGAGGCAATATTTGAAGAGGCAAGGGCGAAGAATTTTCTAGAACTGATGAATGATACTAATCCAAAGATTCAGGAAGCTCAGTGAAACCCACAGAAAGGACAGGAAAAAGAAGTCATGCTTACTCACATTGTAGTGAAATTTCAGAACACCAGAATGCAAAAGAAGATCTTAAACATAACCAGAAGAAAAAGGACCAACTACCTTCCAAAGAGTAATGGGTGAAAGTCTACCAGCCACAGCAGACATCATGAGACAATGTAGTTATGTTTTTCTTATGTGAAGAAAGAGAAAGAAGTTCTACTCTAGAACTCTGCACCTAGCAAAACAACTTCTAGAAATAATGGCCAAATAAATTTTTTTAGATAAACAATGATTCAGTACTTGGTCACCCTTAGATCATCACTAAAGAAAACACCAAAGATAAAGTTTCAGGAGAAGAAGAATGCTCTCAGTTGGGTGATCTGAGATGTCAGAATAGAAGAAGAAGAAAAAAGTGAATTATATGGATGAATATAAGTGAACATCGTATAAAGCAAATGTGAAGTCTTAGGGTATCCCCTTGAAAGGATGAAATTTAAATATTCAACCAGAAGAATGTAAAAGACAGGGGATAATTGAGATGATATTTTAAGAATGCATAACTTCTAAATTAGTAGAGGAAAAATTGATTATTCTAAAAGAGGGTGAGAAAGGAGTGAGAAGAAAGCCACATTGAATGTGTGGGGCAGATAGAACACATAGCCAGGGCCGTCTCCATAAATCCAGGCAGAGCAGCACACCTCCCTGGACACGGTACAGCTCTGGCCTTCGCTTGAGGGAGAGTGGCAGGAATGAGTCAAGAGTCAAAAATACCACTGAAAGAAAAACGTCAACCTGACCCTGGTCATCATCCAGGAAACCACGTGGCCAGTTGCCCACCCCGCCTGTCTGTCACAGACTCAGCCTGCTGTAGTGGCAGAACCTCCTTGCACTTTAATTTTGCCTGTGGTAATGGACCCTCTTTCCTGCAGCTGCATCCCTTCCAGATGGACAGGCGTGAGGAGTCTCCCTGCTCGTGTGATCCAAATCTGACAGAATCTTTCTCCCTGGTATTTAATTTAATTTAATTTTTTTGGTACCAGGGATTGAGCTCAGGGGTACTTGACCACTGAGCCACATCCCCAGCCCTATTTTGTGTTTTATGTAGAGACAGGGTCTCACTGAGTTGCTTAGCGCCTCACTGTTGCTGAGGCTGGCTTTGAACTCATGATCCTCCTGCCTGAGCCTCTCGGGCTGCTGAGATTACAGGTGTGCTTTACTGTGCCCGGCTCTCACTAGTATTTTAAATGTCAGACTACAAACGTCACACAGCTACAATTCCACTTGATTGTGTTAATCTAATGACTCTATTAGATTAATGACTCTATTAGTCCTTAATCTAAGGACTACAGCAGGTGAGGAAAGTACTCACACATCTTCCATCTTGTCTGACTCGAGTTTCACCCACCTCTAGAGCTGCGGGGAGTGGAAAATCTCCCAACTGGTGTCTAAGATGTTTGATCCCTTTTATTTGTGCCCCTTGACATCCTCACTTTAGGGGGTTGGAAGTCGATCCCCTTGGTCTGAGCCAGCATTCAGAGGGATGTCTCGCCTGCCGTGTGTGTTCTGAGATGATGACTTCCTGTTCATCAGTGTTGTGGTACCTCATTGTAAATGCTCGACGTATTTCTCACTCCTAATTTGCAGTCTGGATGGTGGTTGAGAGTGTGTCTAGAGTAGAATGGGCCTGGGCTGAGTCTGGGTTCCTGGCCTGCTGGCTTTGTGACCTGGATGCGTCAGCTAAGTCCTCCCCACACGGCCTTCTCACCTGTGGAGTACACTCTGCCTGCTTCATCCCACAAGCAACATTGATAAAACATTCGTCACTATGTGTAGCCCATAACAAGCACTTAACAAATACGTTATTACAGTTGGAATCAAATCATTAGCCTTTTTAATATTATATTTTTAAAGAATTCAAAAACTGTGCAGTGACGATGCTGGAGAGATCTGAACACCAAGATCAGTGGTGCATCCAGCCATGATCCTAACTGATCTGTCTTCACGGGAAAACTCTTCTCTGAGTATCTGGGGGTGTTTGCCAAGAACAACCCCTGACTATCCCTGAAACCTTGGGTTATGGTTTATTAGATGAACAGCTCTGATTATAACCAGGGCTATAGTTGGGACCTTGCGTATTCCCTAGAAGCCCACGTGGTAAAGCTGGTCTCCAGGAAGGTGCTGCTGGGTGGTGATGGAACCTTTGACAGGTCGGGTCTGTGGAGGGCCGTAGGCCATTGGAATGTGTCCTCCAAGAGGCCCGTGGGACCCTGGCCCCTACTCTCCCTCCCGTTGGCTTCCTGGCCACGAAGTGAGCAGTGTCGCACAATCACGGGCCCCTTCTACCACGTGCTGGCTCACCACAGGCCCAGACCAACAGGGCCATGCGACCATGGACTGGAACCTCGGTAACCACGGCCCCAAACCAACCTTTCTCCCTCTAAGTTAGTTCTCTCAGGTGTTGTCATCGACATGGAAAGCCAGCCAGCACACCCAGAACCAAAGTACTGACTCGCCTAACGATGAATGGCTTTCTGCTCGTCTTCATTCTAGAGAGAAAGAGAGAGTTCAAGTCATGTGTAAACTATGCCTTATGCCTTTTTTCGGCCAGTGGGGACGTGGCATATTGATGATCTTTCTCCATCATCCACATCACTGGAGAGTGAGACTGGAATACTCAGAAGCTGAGGCGGAACAGGAATCTTTGTGTTCTTGATCAATATCCTAAGGTCCCAGGGTCTGGCCGCAGTTGCTTGCTTCTGGGTGCAGTTTCCATTCACTCTGGTGACTGGTGGTGTATAAGTAAAACCAGTGGGGAGGCGGGAGGGAACCTGCCCGGGGCCAGAAACGTACTTATGTATTTTTAACATTTTTTTTTTAATGGAAGAAATAAGAAAGGATCAAATCACCTAGCCCTTCTTTATTTTATTTATTTTTAAAAAATATTTTTAGTTGTTGACGGACCTTTATTTTTATCCATTTTATTTATATGTGGTGCTGAGAATTGAACCCAGTGCCTCACGCATGCTGGGTGAGCGCTTTACCACTGAGCCACAACCCCAGCCCCCTTCTTTATTTTTAATTAGTAGAGTTTGTTTTGTGGAACTAGAGAAGGAACCCAGGGCCTCCCTTGTGCTGGACAAGTGCTCTACACTGCGTCACACCCAGCACAGCTAATGGACTTTATTTCTTAAGAACATTTTTAGGTAAATTGATCAGAAAGGACAGTCAGCTCCTGTGTACTCCCTACACACGCACACACACACATGCACACACACAGTTCGCCCTGTCTTGCACTAGATGGTACATTAGTTAAAATAGATGAACCACTGCTGATACTCACTGAAGTCCATAGTTTACATTAGGGCTCACACTGTGTTGTACATTTTATAGGTTTTGACAAACGCATATAATGTGCCCACCACAGTGCCACACAGAAGAGTTTCACTGCCCTGGAAATGACCTGTGCTACCCTTATTCACCCTGCCCCCTGGAGCTTCCCAGGTACATGGACATTTGGGTACAGCTCGTCTAAATGACATCAGCTTGATAGCTTTTTGTTTTTTGTTTTTCTGGTACTGGGGACTTAACCCAGGCATGCTTAACCCCTGAGCCACATCTCCAGCCCTTTTTGTGTTTATTTTGAGACAGAGTCTAAGTTGCCAACGCTGGCCTCAAAGCTGCAATCCTCCTGCCTCAGCCTCCCAAGTCATTGAGATTACAGGCATGAGCTGGCTCTGGTTTGTTTTAATTTCTATATTTCACAAATTCTGAGATGTCATGGATTGTAAGGAACATCTTCATTATGTATCTCTAAGAAGGGAAGAGCAAGGCTCCAATTAGACCAAGATGGATCATCAGTAGCAAGACTCATCCTGGCCTCTGGTATGTGAAATGTGAGCAGGAGGCACCTCAGAACTGATGAACTGGGACACAGAGCACCGGCCTGCCCCCAGTACAGTGCCTTGTTGAAAACAAAAGCAAATTCCCAAAAGAACTGCACTCAAGGTTTGAGTTTGGCCTTCTTTTGGGTGGGGGGCGGAGATGAGGCCTTAGGAGGGTGGTAGGTGAGGACAGGGTGGTGGGAACAGGGAGGTGGGAGGAAGTGGGGAGCAGGTGGCAGGGAACCTGAGACCAACAGAGTGTGCACTGGCCTTGGGGAGCGTGGGGGGCAGGCGTTCAGTGCTGGCTGCGACCCAGGGACCCCCAGATCCACTGTGTGGAAATGCACAGACCAGAGAGAAGTCTTTACCTCTGTGACCTGGGCGAGTCACTAACACTTTGTGAGCCTGTTCCTCCAGCTGCATGGTAGAGTGCTAATCCTGACAGGTGACCCTGGGGTCCCAACACAAGCTGCTGTGTGTGAGAAGCCTGGCCCACCACCTGCATTCAGGAGGAGCAGTGCCAGTCCTCCCTTCCTGCCCCGGCCCCTCCTTCCCTACTACTGCTCCTCACAGGGCCCTGGCCAGGACTGTGGCCGTCACCTGGAGCCCCGTGACCTCCTCTCCAGTGCCATCACTGTTCTGGCCTGGGCCCGAGCTTCTGCAGCCTTGGGCTCTGCACTTGACACCAAGAGCCACAGGGTGTGACACAGGACTATTTGCAGCTGGAAAGCCTCCTGAGTCTTGGCCTCAGTGTCCCCAGGGCTGCTAAGCAATAGGGTTTAGCAACACAGTCACATCCACTTGTGGCTTCACAGCTGGACTCGATGAAGCTCAGACAAACCCGGGGAAATCTCTTTCTCATGGACTTCATGAAGACGGGGATGTAACCGAGGCACAGGTGTGTTGTTCGAACTTGTTAAGCTCCAAAGAAACATGTTCTGTATGCTCATGAGACCGATGGAGTGTGGACACCACCCGTAACCAGAGGTGTTCTAGGGGGCAGCAGCTGAGTTCCCAGAGCCCATGGGACCTGGGAAACCCATCATTTTCCATTTGTCATCTGTAAAATCGGGTCTTGCTGCCCATCTGGCCAGGTGCCCTGGGGTGTATGTGAAGCGACATTTTTGGAATCCTGTCCACGGGGGGATTCACCTGTTCACAGCTCTTTCCCCGTGGGGACGTTTTCCAGTTCCTCCCGATCTGAATCGCTGAGCCTCATCAGTACTCATTATCATGGTTACTGCGGGGCTGATGTGGGCTCAGCTTGCCAGATGTAACAAATAAAAATTCAGCAACATTGTAATTCAGGCAAACAATGAACAATATGTTAGTATTTGTCCCAAATAGAGTCTGGCTCATGATTCAGTATGTATTCCACTTAGGATTGCATACGACATCCTCATTCTAAAAAATCATTTGTAGTTTATCCTGAATTCAAATTTAAGGTGGTATCTTGTACTTTATCTAGTAACTTTAATAAGAACAAAATAGTACCTTGTTGAAAACCCCAGGAAAGTGTTTCATTGGAAACAACCGATGCTAGGGCGATGTCACCACACCTGTTGGTGACCTCCTTGCTCAGGCAGAGAACATGCAGTCTGTACACCCCCTTCCTTAACTAGGAGTTGCTCTATTGCAGACGTTGGTCGTGTATGAGGAAAGGGACAGAGCTAAAAACCCTGGAGCTCCCACCTGAGACAAGGAACCAGGTCCTGTGTGAAGGAAATAACCTCGAAAATCAATTTCAGAATAGTTTCCTCTTTGTGTTTTGGCTCCTAAGAATTATTTTGGTGGTTACATATATTCTATATATTTTAGCACTTAATTTTTTAATCTTTTTCAAAGTTATGATAAATGTGTGTGTATTTTACTCTGCGAGTAATGAATTTGTTATGAGAATAAGCTTAATTATATCCCAATGAGAGAAAGATGAGAAGATATCAAATAGATGAAAACTTAAAGCAAGTATTTCTTTTTTTTTTTTGAACTCAGGGGCACTCGACCACTGAGCCACATCCCCAGCCCTATTTTGTGTTTTATGTAGAGACAGGGTCTCACTGAGTTGCTTAGCGCCTCGCCATTGCTGAGGCTGGCTTTGAACTCGCGATTCTCCTGTCTCAGCCTCCCTAAGTGCTGGGATTACAGGCTTGAGCCACCGCGCCCGGCAGCAAGTATTTCTTATGTAGACTTTAAATCTGCTTTAAGTGTTCTTAAAAAGATTGGTTTCTTGGGGCTGGGGTTATGGCGCAGTGGTAGCGTGCCCGCCTAGCATGCGTGAGGCACTGGGTTCGATCCTCAGCACCACATAAAAATAAAATAAAGATATTCTGTCCACCTACAACTAAAAGAAAATAAATATTTAAAAAAAAAAAAAAAGATCGGTTTCTTGTTTTTTAGTGTTGCTTTTAAAGTAAATTTTCTAGAGGGTTTTAGGACTGCACCATGCTTAATTGATTTTTTTTTTTTTTTTTTTTTGGTACTAGGGATTGAATCCAGGGATGCTCTACCACTGAGCCACATACCCAGTCCCTTTGTATTTTTTTGTTTGTTTGTTTGTTTTGAAACAGGGTTTTGCTATTGCTTAGGGCCTCACCAAGTTGCTGAGGCTAGCCTAGAATTCATGATCCTCTTTCCTCAGCCTCCCAAGCTGCTGGGATTACAGGAGTGTGCCACTGCTCCCAGCTCTTAATTGACTTCTGACATGAACTAGATCTTGGTGACTCCTTCTAGCTAAGTGACTCAGGCTGCCACCCAGATTGTTGAATTACAAGTATTTGTTGAATTACAAGTATGGTTTCTACCATGTGCAAACCCTGCCCTGTATCCTGCGGGCAGCAACGAGGACAGGAGAAAGAAAACCACTCCTCCCCCTTGACAGACTGTGTGCCGTGTGGTAGAAGACAGCAAAATGAAACAGGCCGGTATCTAGGCTGTGAGAAAGAAAAGAAGGCCAGGTGTGGTGGCGCCTACCTCTAATCCCAGCTACCTGGGAGGCTGAGGCTAGAGGTTCGCAAGTTCAAGTACAAGCCTCCACAAATTAGCTGGGGCTATAACTCAGAGGTACAAAGTTTCTGAGTTCAGTCCCTAGTCCAAAAAAAAAAAAAAGGAAGAAAAGAAAAGAAGTATCTGAGAGAGATCTAGGGAGGAAGGGAAGGTGACGGACCACACACAGTTCTTTTGCAAACCTTTGTCTTACTTCATGTTCACGATTCTGGGAGTGACAGTGTTCCTTTTTCATGAATCAAAGTGAAAGCCGCTGACTTTGAGTTAACATGCCAATGTCATATAAAGCTAGTAAATAATGAAATGGGAATTCACATTTGGGTCTGACCTCAAAGTACACTCTATGTCTCTTGTGGAAGTGGAGGTAAGGGGGTGGGTATGTGGGTCTTATGGGGATGAAACTTGGGAGACAGAAAAGGTTTGGAAAGGAAGAGTTATTCTGGTTGAGGGATCCTCTTGAGCAAGAGGCCAGAGCAGGGGAAAGAACAAAGAATTCTAGGTACTTCCAGGGGCAGCGTACAGGGCAGCTGGCCTTTAGCTCCAGATGCACAATAGAAGGCAGGGAGGAAGGGGAGGTGGGCCCACCCTGGGCAGCCAGTGGAGGGCTCGACAGGATTCATGGGCTGCAAGGCCCAAGACCAGGTGTGCGGAGTGGGTGACGAAGGCAGACACCAGAGAGACAGTCACCAAGAGACAGTGAGGATAGGGATGGATGGGTGGCAGGGTGGGAGGCAGGAAGGGCAGGGTCGAGCAGTAGCCAGCAGGCTGTGAGGATGTGAGAAGATGGGTTTGCCCTGCATTGAATGTCTTGGATACACATTGCCTGGCTGTCTGTAGGGAGCTCGGGGGAGAGCAGCGAGGTGTGTGGAGTTTCTCAAGGGCGGCTGTGCGGCTGAAGAGTTACTACATCCCAGAGTGTGGTCCTCGGTGTTGAGGGTAAGAAATCTGACGAATCGTCATTTTAACCAGGCTCTGATTAACTCATACTAAGCAATCTTATGAAACACATGTGCATAAAGTAGGAATGCAGCTAATAATCGATTTCTCAATAGAAAGAGTAAGACAGTCCGAACCCTCTGTCTGCCCATCAGCACATTTTGCTCTGATTCACATGTGACATCTGGTGATACTTGGGACGTTGATGAGTGTATGTGCAATCTCAGCAAAGAGAGCCGGAAGGGTGGCTGGTGCCTGGCACCACCAGCACCTAGGAAGGCAGTGATAGAAGTGGCTAAGTTGGATCCCCGGGCAGAGAGGTCACCTGCTGTGGCTCAGGCCTCACTGCCCGGAGGTAAGAAGCACCTTGCCTCCTGAATGCCTAGGGGGCCTTCCTCTTGGTGCATTCTTTCTACAAATGTGGCTTGTCTTTAAGTTGGTACCTGTGTGTCGACCCGGGACCATTGGTCTCTGATTCTGCACACCTCTGCACTGTTCCTTGGTATTTGTTTTACAGTTTCACTTTGATGGAACTACCTTGAAGTCTGTATTAGTCCACTTTTCAATACTATAATTAAATATCTGGAGCTGAGTATTTCCTAAAGAAAAGAGGTTTATTTAGTTGACGTTGGAGGAGGTTCAAGGGCATGGTGCTGGTGTCAGCTCAGCCCTGGGGAGGGTTTCACACCAGGTAGCATTGCAAGGGCCAGAATGCGTGTGAGAGGAGGAGATCGGAGGCCAGAAAGGAAGCACAGCATGGCTGAGAGGGCTGGCCTCGCGGCCTCCCTCCAGGCGCCACTGTTAGAGGTCTCCCTCCTCTCTACCGCCAGGCTGAGGACCACACCTCAACACACGGAGCCCCAGGGGACACACCACCTCCACGCCATGGTATGCCCCTACTTCCAGGTTGGATATATGTTCCCCCACGTCTAGTGCACACCCCAGCTTCAGGAATGTCTCTTCCCTGAAGGAGGAAGACCTCGGTCTTCAAGTGGAACATTTAGGCCTGAAGCTTAACAAGGTTATCTCACCCCTGTGGGGAGGGAAAGCCCAAATAGAACCCTGGCTTCAGATAGTGTTCCCTTCTCCAAGCACACGAGCATGTCACCTGCCACAGCAGGAGAGGAAAGCCGAAGTCTGAGCATCCGGTCTGTTGGCAGAGCTCTTGGAACCTACAGGAATTTAAATGACATGGCATTCCAGCAAGAGCACAGGTGTACACGCCACCCATGGCTCCGAGGAAGGCTCAGGCCAGGACAGGGCAGGAGCCTCTCTAGGCTGTGGACTGGGACAGTTCCCTGCATCGGGGCTGGTCCTTATCTTGAGGGGCATAGCCTGTGGATCAGAAGAAAGGAGAGGTGTAGCCTGGTGTGGTGGCTCACACCTGTCCAGCAGCTTGGGAGGCCAAGGCGGGAGGATCAGAGTTCAAAGCCAAACACAGCAATTTAGCAAGGCTCTAAGCAACTTAGGGAGACTCCATCTCTAAATGAAATATAAAAAGGGCTGGGGATGTGGCTCAGTGGTCAAGTGCCCCTGGATTCAATCCTCAGCACCAGAAGGAAGGAAGGGAGGGAGGGAGAGAGAGAGGGAGGGAGGACGGAGAGGTGTGTGAAGAGTTGGAGTGAGTGGCCAGGGGCACACTACTGGGACCCTCCATGGCAAGTGCTTTCCAGCATGCCAGTAACCCAAACGCCAGGATGTCACTCTTCTGGGTCTTGTTGAATAGAATGGAAGCTTAAATGTCTGCTCTCCTTCCTTCCCTAAAAGAACGCCTAGGAGTCCAACAGAGAAACACTTAGCAAATACTGTACTTACTCATTAGATTTAAGGTCAGGGGATGCCCCAAAGCCCACAGTGGTTAAAAGAGTGGGCAGGCACCTGGCTTGCATGCCCTGTAGGCCAGGTGCTGACCCAGGCTGTACTGCAGCCTATGAGATGACATTGTCTCCATGTCAGATGACAGGGGGCCAAGCCCTACGGAGTTGAGCTCCCTAAGGTCACTCTGGGGAGCTTCAGGGCTTTTAATCTCTTCAAATACAGCAGCATTGAAATGTGAAATATTTTCAAATTGCATTTTAATCTTCATCTTTCAGGGAAAATTTTTTTAAAAAAAGCAAATCCATGGACAGCTTCATTGTTCATGGGAATACTTCACCCAATTTCTGTCTCTGTCTCTGTCCTTGCTCCTCTAGGGAAGGGGGCGTGGATGTTGTGTCCAAGGCTGAGGCGTTTCCAGCAATGCCTCTGTCCTGGGCTCATGCTTGCTGGATTTCCTCTTCTATGGTGAGGCAACTTGATTCCTTTAATTATTTTTATTACAAAAAAATTTAAATATTTAAGAGCACAGAGAAAAGCATCAGAATTCCCCATAGTCACAGTACCTACATTTAACTTTCAATATTTCTTCCTACTGGCAGTTACTGAATTATTAATTGGGTGATGAAAATTTATAAATTCCAGACATTGTCATGAAACATCACCTGCATTTTGAGATGCATTTTATAAAGAATAAGAACATCTTAAAAACACGAACACATTGTTGTTATCACAACTATAGGTATTAACAATATTTTCTTTTTTAAAATTTGTTCTAATTAGTTACACATAACAGCAGAATGCATCTTGACTCATCATACACAAATGGAGCACAAGTTTTCATTTCTCTGGTTGTACACGATGCAGAGTCACACTATTTGTGCAATCATACATGTACATAGGTTGATAATGTCAGTCCCATTCCACTATCTTCACCCCCATACCTCCTCCCCTCCCCTCACTCCCCTCTGCCCAATCCAAAGTTCCTCCATTCTTCCCTTGGTGCCCCCCCCCCCCATTATGGAGCAACATCCACTTATCAGAGAAAACATTTGGCCTTTGGTTTTTTGGGATTGGTTCATTTCACTTAGCATGATATTTTCCAACTCCATCCATTTATTTGCAAATGCCATAATTTCATTCTTCTTTAAGGCTGAGTAATATTCCATTGTGCATATATTCTACAGTTTCTTTATGTATTCAACTACTGAAGAGTATCTGTGTTGGTTCCACAGTTTGGCTATTGTGAATTGAGCTGCTATAAACATTGATATGGCTGCATTAGTGTAGTATGCTGTTTTTAAGTCCTTTGGGTATTGACCGAGGAGTGGGATAGCTGGGTCAAATGGTGACTCCATTCCAAGTTTTTTTTTTTTTTTTTTTTGGCACCAAGGATTGAACTCAGGGGTACTCGACCACTGAGCCACATCCCCAGCCCTATTTTGTGTTTTATGTAGAGACAGGGTCTCACTGATTTGCTTAGCGCCTCGCCGTTGCTGAGGCTGGCTTTGAACTCGCGATTCTCCTGTCTCAGCCTCCCAAAGTGCTGGGATTGCAACCATTCCAAGTTTTCTAAGGAATCTCCACACTGCTTTCCAGCATGGTTGCACCAATTTGCAGTCCCACCAGCAATGTATGAGCATACCTTTTCCCCCCACATCCTCGCCAACACTTATTGTTGCTTGTATTCTTGATAATTGCCATTCTGACTGGAGTGAGATAAAATCTTAGAGTTTTGATTTGCATTTCTCTAATTGCTAGAGATGTTGGACATTTTTTTTCATGTATTTATTGATTGTATATCTTCTGGGAAGCCTCTGGTCAGTTCCTTGGCCCATTTATTGGTTAGGTTATTTGTTTATTTGGTGTTAAGTTTTTTGAGCTCCTTATATATCCTGGTGATTAGTGCTCTATCTGACAGGCATGTGGTAAAGACTTTCTCCCATTCTGCATGCTCTCTCTTCACGTTACTGTTACCTTTGTTGAGAAGAAGCTTTTTAGTTTGAATCTATCCCATTTATCGATTGTTGATTTTATTTCTTGTGCTTTAGGAGTCTTGTCAAGGAAGTCAGGGCCTAAGCCGACATGATAAGATTTGGGCCTACTTTTTCTTCTATTAGGCACCAAGTCTATGGTGTAATTCCTAGGTAATATTTTCTTAATATTGTGTAATATTCAGATTTCTCTAGTTGTTTCCAAAGTGCCTTTTTAAAAATTTTTTTTAGTTGTAGACAGACACAATATCTTTATTTATTTACTTCTATGTGGTGCTGAGGATTGAACCAAGTGCCTCACATGCGCCAGGCAAGCGCTCTACCACTGAACCACAACCCCAGCTCCTCCCTCCTTTTTAAGTTCTGAACATTTTTAGTGTTTAAATCAAGATTCAAATAAGAACCACACATTGTGTAGTTGTTATGTCTTCGAAGGCTTTGAAGTGTCTTAATTTAGAACAAACTTCCTTTCTTTAATTGTTTTTTTTTTAATTTTGCCATGGATTTGTTGGAGGGGAAAAACAAACAGCCCTATCCAGTACACCATCCCACATTCTGGATGCACTCGAGTCTTGCTCTCATGGTATTTAACTTGCTCCTCTCTGTACTGACTTGCCTATAAAGTAGAAGATAAGTATAAATTCTTGAGAGATTCAAGTTCAACGTTTTTTCCCAAAAGCTTTACACAGTGTTGTTCTGCCTCATGGTGGTGTGTTCCTTAAAAAAAACACAGCAGGGAAATAGGGAACAAAATCTGTGTGCAAATGGTGCTTGCTGACACGGAGCTCTCGTTGCTTCTAGACCCAGTGCACACAGGACCCCTCATCTGCAGTTTTGCTTCTCTTGGTTTCTGTTATCTATGCTGAACCACAATCCAAAAATGTTAAATAAAGAATTCCTGAAATAAGCAATAAGTATATTTTAAATCACATGCTATTCTGAGTGTTGTGATAAAAACTAGCAGCCTCCTGCCCTGTCCTGCCTGGAACATGAATCATCCCTTCATCTTGCGTATTCACATTTTATATGCTACCCACCCATTACTCACCTAGTAGCCATCACAGTTATGAGACAGATTGTGGTTAGTTAGCTTTTTGTGACTGTGACCAAAATGCCTGACACAAACAACTGGAAAGAGGAAAGATACATTTTGGTTCACAGTTGTACAGGTTCAGTCCATGGTTTGCTGACTTCAAGACAGACAGTCATGGCAGAAGAGTGTAGCAGAGGAAAGCTGCTGGACTCATGGAGCCAGGAAGGAGAGATAGAGATAGAGATGATGATAGAGATAGAGACAGAGATAAAGATGGAGATAGAGATAGAGAGATAGATGATAGAGAGAGCTGCCAGAGGGGAGATACCACCGTCTAGGGCACGCCCCCAGTGACCACTTCCTCCAACTAGGTCCCACCTTCCAGGGGTCCATTCAGCCATCAGTGGATTAAATGGATTAATCAGAGGATAAGGTCATAAGGTCAGAGTTCATTGCTTCCCAAACACTGAAAACCGGGCTTCACCCTGAGACTGCCTGAGGTCCATTCCGGATCCAGCCCACAGGAACCCTCATGGCCTCCCGGCTGTCCCTGAGCAGTGAGACCTGCTCTTCCTCCTTGAGGTCCCCAGAGCCTCGAGGCTGCTCCTGTCTGCCCAGGTCTCTCCCTGTTTTCCCTCAGGCACTTACCACTCTGCCAGAGGAGTCCTGTGGACCTGGGTTCGATGCTCAGCTCCCCTCCTGTGATTTGCTTTGCTCCCTGTCATAGCCAGGCCCTGACAACCGCCACAGGTGGGCACTGGTTTCCCCCGGCTGGAGAGGGAGAGATGCACAGGACCCCTGTCTCCGCTCAGGGATGCTGGCTGCTATCTTGAAGGGAGAGGGAGAAGCTCCCGGCAGAGCTCGGCGGTAGATGGTTGGGTCCTGGGTGCCTCCTCTCCTCTCCTCCCACCTGAGTGTTTGCACCAAGAACAGAAAACACCAGGGCCTCTCCCCGCCTTGGGAGCCCTGCTTCACACTGCTCAAAGCCATCACTGTTCTTGACAGTCGACCCTTTCTGAAAGTGTGACCCAACAATTAGGAACAGGTTGGGACTCCCAGGCAGGAGCGGATGCTGCTCCTAGGTTACTCAAGAGGCTGAACTCCTGATCCCAGAGCTCCCGGTGTGCTGACCTCGCCATCAGCAGCAGCTCTGCACTTCAGGGTGGACACATGCCAGCCCCTCGCACCTCCCCTGCCTGCCAGCAAGCCCTGCACAGACCAGGGTCCCTCACTGGCCTTCGGAGGCAGGACGAGGGTGCCAAGCTCACAGGCGCCCGGAGGAGCTGGCCTTGTGGCTGTGCTAGCTCCCAACAGACTGGTCTGTGTGAGAGATGGGTCACAGCATTCCTTAAACTTTGCTTCATTATCTGTTTTATTACCAACCTCTCTGAAAACTCTTTTTAGAAACTTTTTAGCAATTGTGTACTGTTTACGTGCTGTGTGTATACCTGCTTTAACATAAAAGAATAAGATTTTTTTCCCACAAGAAACAAATTTCACTCCTTTGGGGGCAATATCACCCCACTGAAGGTACTTGATATATCAGAACAAATCAAGACCTGATGGTTTTCCAGAACACGGAAAATTATTTGGCAATAATGAAAAGAAGTCAGAAGGATCCTCTAAGACCTCAGATGGAAACTAGGTCCCCATCAGAGCAGGATCTCCGCTCCACTCCAGGGTCTGGCAGATAGGTGGGAAACGCAGACCCTCGGACGATTGGAAGGGGATGGGAGCATTGCAGACACACCTGGGCTCCAGTCTGGTGTCACAGAAAGCAAGCATTAAAATGGGGTTATGGAAAAAAACGCATCTATTTGTGAATTAGCTAGAACTGCTCAAAATACCAGCAAGGGTCCACGTCAAGAGACCGTGCTGGCGTTAGTAGTTCAAAAAGACCCCGTGGCCGCTCAGCCTGAGAGCCCAAGGCGGGTTCCTGGAAGTCTCTGGGTGTGTGGGCACCAGAGGCCAGGCCAGGCACGGTAGAGAGGACCCAAGCTGGGAAGGGAGGGTGTGGTGAGCGGGAGCGAGGGCAGGGGGCATGGGCGTGGCGAGCGGGAGCGTGGGCAGGCAGTGTGGGCGTGGTGAGCGGGAGCG
>PVHX01009584.1:0-11667 GCA_004024805.1 Geosciurus inauris
CATAGAAAATGAAAAATATAATTTCTAAATTACATCATGGAAAGAAAGCTAAAAGGTTCTGGTTATCATCTGTAGACTCATTAGTCAGCCCTTAAACAACCTGACGTTAACTCCACAAATTTTAACTAGATTGGGCTATGTGTAATGTAAGTGAGAGGCTGGAATCAGAATAGAAAACTGATTTGTAATTACTTATCAGTAGTATCTATAACAGCACTTTTAAATTGTTGTCTTACTTCAGCTTTACCTGTGGACTACTACATCTATCCTTTCTGATCTACTTGCTATTTAAGGACAACTATAGTTTTTATATCATTTCATCCTAGATGTTGCCTTTTCTTTCATTAACTCACCTCTCCTACACATATAAAATGCCTACCATACTGTTTTGTTTCCTATCCAATGTCATCATCCCCTTTGACCTGTGAACATAAACAAATCTCTCCCACATTGAAATACAAAAACATTAAATTGCTCCAAATACCACTTTTTTAGTGTCCAACTTTTTTCAAAAGGCTTTACTTAATTTAATGTTCATTACCACCCATTCATAATTTAACAGTCTTATTTGTTGTTTTCACCCAGTTTGACTTTAATATCTTTTTGATTGCTGTCTCCCAAAGTTCCCTGAATTTGAATCCACACTACAGTCTTTTTTTCAAGAACTATTCTCACCTCTCTGACCAGTCCTCTGACTCCTCTTCCTCTTCAGTGTTATTACATTTGATTTTGCAGATGGTGCACAGCCTCTTGAGTTACATGTGAAAGTCTCTCCCTGTCATGGTCAAGTGCACAACTTCACTGACTATAAAGAGCAGCTGTGCTGAGACCTTAAATGCATTCATCATACACAAATTTGTCTGAAGATATTTTCTTACTATAGTAGGTACTCAAAGGTTGTAGGTTCCTCTCCCACAACTCAAACTAACACAAATATGCCATCCTGTATTCTAACCTGGAACTCTTCTGAATTCCCAATTTTTTCTAAATGTCATATAGAACTTACCACATCAGATTGAACAAGATCTTATTACTCTACCTCCTATCCCCTAATCCTCAACAGTATTCATTTCCTGCATTCCTTGTTCAACTACCATCTCAGAACCATGCAGAGTTCCTCTTTCCACCTCACTTTTCTCATCAAGTTAGCAAGTCTTGCAGTTTCTACCTCTTAAATCTGAAATTTTTAGATGTTTGGTCTCAGTACCCCTGTACATGCTTAAAAATTATTAATGAACCAAAGAACTTCTGTTTAGGTGGGGTTTTATCAATGTTTATCATATTAGAAATTAAAATTAAATTTTAAGAGATTTATAGATAACAGTGTTGAGCCATTATATTTTTACATAGCTTATGAAGGATAACTTTTCTAAAAGAAAACTGAGGAAAATAGCATTATTTTACATTTTTGCCAATTTCTTTTCTATCTAGATGAATAGAAAGCAACTAAATTCTCATGGGCTTCTACATTTAATTTATTGTGGCACATTGGATAAAGTACATGAAGGAAATCTTCATATAGCTACACCATTGAAAATGGGAGTAGTATTTTCCGATATTTGATACCTCATTAAAATTTGATTAGGGGTAGCTTAAGTCTTAAAGGTTAATTACAGTGCATATCAGAAACCACATCAATGAATCTTTGTACTTTTCCATTAAAATCAGTCATTTGTAATTTTGTCCTTTTTGGTCATTTGAAAAATATCGATTCACTGAATTAGGCAAATCTTATGTTGATATGTTCCATTATATAATTTCTTATAAATTTTTTTTTTTTTTTTTTTTTTTTTTGATACCAGGGATTGAATCTAGGGGTTCTTAAACACTGAGCCACATTCCCAGCCCTTTCTGTTTTTTATTTTGAGATAGGTCTCACGAAGTTGCTAAGGGCCTCACTAAGTTGCTGAGGCTGGCCTGGAACTTGTGATCTTCCTGCCTCAGCCTCCGAGCCACTGGAAATACGAGCATGCGCCACCACACCTAGCTATAATTCACGTTTTTAAAAATGTTATGAGAAAAGTTTGGGAACCAATAACCACATGGTGGCAGAACTTTTCAAAAATTCTGATTTTTGCTTGAAAACTCAGATTTTGTCATTGGCAATACTTCTTAGTTATTTTCTTTGAAATAGTAGGTTCCCTTCTTTCATTTTTGAGAAAACCTGTGCTAGATAGCTAAGTCTCAGTAGCCACAGGCAGTTGTGTTTTGTTGTTGTTTGGATTTGGTTTGGGTTTTTTTCTTAGAGTACTGAGGATTGAACATAGGGCCTTGCACATTCCCAGCTCACTGCCTCCCCTTTTTCTTTCTTTCTTTTTTTTTTTTCTTCTCTTTTTTTTTTTTTGAGACAAGGTCATGCTAAGTTTCCCAGGCTGATCTGAAACTTGCAGTACCCTGCCTCAGCCTCTAATTGTTCTTCTGTGTAAGAATGAAGAGTGATGCTCTTCATTCAAAAAGAATGACTAGTTCCACTTGCAGTTCAAATAATTACACAGATTTTTCCTCATGACAGCCATGGTACTTCCATATGTAGCAGATGTGCTGCTTCATGCAAATTTCCCAATTTGTCATATAATATGAAAAAGTAGCATAATTAAGAGTCAATATTAATAAAAATCAGTAATTTTTATTTTTCAACATGATATTCATCAATGAAACTTTGTTTTCTACTGTGGAAAAGAGTACAGCAACGCTGTCACTGCTTTTTGATGTAAATGTGTCATCAGTTGTATCCATTATTGCTTTTGCATTATCAGCACAAATACCTACCCAGTAAGAACTGTCAAATAATATTTAAGTAACACATTGGTATTATAATGAAAATAATTTCAACACAGATACCATGAAAGGGTCTAGGAGACATCCAGGGTCCAGGTACTATGTTTTGAGACCGCTTCTGAAATATCAAAGACATGTTGCTATTGCCCACACCATTTTCTTAACTTCAGCCCTTTAAAATGTTCCCCTTTGTTATCTTTATAGTCTCCTTATTGATCTTCCAGCCTTCACTCTATTGTTCTTCCTCGAGAGTTATCTTTTCTAAAATCTAAATCTGATTTTGTTAACCTATTAAAATCTTTCAACAAGTCCTAACACAATTGGATCAAATTCAAATTCCTTCACAGAACGTAAGGCCCTTTATTATCATACCTATTTTACTAACTTCTGTTCCTATCACTATGTAATTTCTATTCTTTCAACCAAGCTAGATTTATTGATAATTTTTTAAACACATCATATTTTCTACAATTTCACATTTACAAATGCTTTTCTTTCTACCTGGAATATTTCTAGTTCTCACCTGTTCCTTTCACTGCACATCATGTTATACTTACAGAATTTTGTATTAAAATTTTTATAGCATCTATATTGTTTTATAGTTATTTTACTTATGTGTCATTTTTCCCTATTAGATTGTAAGCTGTTTGGCATGGGAACTGTCTCTTTTTATTCCTAGTTTGAATGAATTCCGTAAAAACTGTTAACAAAGTACAACTTAACTTCCTTCTTTTTTTCTTCTAATACAATGCATTGGTAAAGTTATTAATGAATAATAAATAAATAAATAAATAGCACAGATGGACAGAAACAAAGTAAACAAATACACATATATGTCCCTCAGCCATTTTTGTTAGAAAAAATAATATATTTTTTATGTTCATAATTCTTAAAGATGGAAGGGAACATTTTCATTTATACATATGTTCCTGAAAATTGTAATGAATCACATTTTGAAAAATCGACATTCTTAATTGATAACTCTAATCATAGTAGGATTTTTTTCATAGCTAAAAAACTAATGTTGAGGCAAAAATGCCAAGATATTTCTCTATTAATATTTGAAAACTGTTATTGAAAATACAGTATTCTAAAATCACTTCTTAAATGTGTTCTCTACATTATTTTTTGTTAAAGCTTGGTTGATTATATTTTTTGTTTTAACTTAGTACAATAAAATAACATTAAAGGTATTTTTGTCAGAAAGGTGCCTAACGACAAGTTTCACTTAAGTAATCCTTTAATACACAGCCTTCACAAAAAGAACCTTCTTCAAAAGGAAGGAAATTTTTCATAAGATTATATGTGTAAAACTTCAAAAGTTGAGTTTTTCTTACATTTAAGACATACTGTTATCTACCATTTATTATGTATAGTACATTTATACACACATGTATATTTTTTCCTGAATCCAAATTACCTGAAAGTAGATATTGTAGATGAAACTTTCCTGCCCATTGGCCATTTCATAGTTCATTAGTACCTTAATAGAGGAAATAAAATAATTTTTAGAAACTAATCCATTTGGGCCTCACTAATTTAGAATTTGCAATGACTGAGTTATTGGATGAAAACCTAATATTTTAGAGCCCCTGGAGTAGATGTTGCTGGTGAATTAAAATTGTGTACAAAGTTTCAAGGAAAATTGAATCTTTCAGAGACTTTTAAGTAATTTAATCATTTCTATGTAGTAGGTTTGTTGGTTATATAGATCATATCTTTAAAGTGTACTTATTAGTTAAAAGCCAAAAGTGATAGTTCTCAAAAAAAGATTATGAATTAGTGAGGTGTGTGTTATATAGTCCAGTTTATGTCTTTGCTGTTTTTCCAGAGGTAATTTTGGCCAAGTGTTACTTCTCAGGTTTATTTGAAATTCTCTTATGCTCTTATATCCCCTTTGCCTTAAATTTTTAAGAATTGGTAACACTCTCTGTTCTCTGTCAGTGTTGTATATCATTAGAATGCCAGTGGTACCTACTGAGAAACAAAGTGAATGTTTTCTTTCCATTAATTTATGGAAATTGTAAAATGATAATAATTGTTACCTTAACTCAGAAATGGGTATGTTCAGTTAGTAAATTTATAGGAATAATAACAAATTGTATATTTAATTTGAAAATAGCTCCCTTTTTATTATATATGAAAAGGACAAATACAGTGCAAGTTGGAAACCAAAGGATATATAGTTATTTTGCTCATAAATCTGTTTTTCAGCATTCATTTACTACAAACATTGTCATCTGTTAGTTCTTTTCTTTATTTCATAATTAATTTCAAAATTCTTCATTTTTTATCTAATTTAACATTTTCATATTTTTAAAGGTCCCCAGGTGCATCCAATTTTTCAACTTTACCAAAGATCTCTCCTTCATCTCTATCAAATAATTATAACAACATCAACAACAGAAAGTAAGCACTGAATCTTAAAAACTCTTTGTTTAATTGATCGCCCTATTGTGGTTACAAAAAAAAAAAAAAATCTCTTGTATCTAAAATTTAGGATAAAAGCTTAATGCATTAAAACTGGTTTTCTTTTAAATTACTGGTCAGTTCTTCCATGAGTAGTTTCCTAAGAAAAACACATTTATAAACTACTTTTTGATTTAATATGAATACTATAATAGTTAACTGAAAGAAATAAAGCATTTTAGAATTTCATATTCTAAATACTATTGAAATATACTAAAATTTGTTATAACTCATTTTTGGAGGACAAATATAAACTTCAGATGTCATTTTGGAACTAGATGTGTAGTTACCTAAAATAAAATATTTTTAAAGTATTTATCAGTGCTTCTCAGCTGGAAAGCATGCACAAATTTTTATGTTTTTGAAAAAGCCAATTGCTTTTTCTTAAAGAGGTTTAGAAAAACAGTTCCTTTCCCCTACAACAAGTACAATGTGGAATCTTGGAATTTATAGAAGTTATATGAAAGTATGCATGGTATTGCTATAATAAAAAAGGTTGGAAGTCATTTGGGCTTAAACACCTGACTATGGGTGTATTACCTTGAATATTGTCCTATCTATTTTACTGTAAAAAGTAAAAAGAAAGCCTTACCATTTGTAGTTAGCCCAATCAACATACTAAAAGAATTTTGATCCAGAGATGATTCTCCTTTTATTTCATGGATCTGTGTGTGCATTGTGGTTTATGTATTAGGTCAACAGTTTAGATAGATAAATATTTGCACCATTTGTCCAGTTCATAAATGGCATCTGATAATTCCAGTCAATAAATTCAAAAAGATTAAAGTAGCTTATGAAATAATCTTTCAGATAACATCAGTAATTAAATTTATAAATTTAATTTCCCCTTAAGATTAATATCTTTAGAGAGAGACTTGGTATTTGGATTACAAATAGATGACAATAACTAAAATAAATTTAGAAACAATAATGACAAATGGTTAATTCTACATATCACAACATATTATAATGATATAAAAATTTAAACAGCTTAGTACTGACCAAAAATACACATACAGATTGATGGAGTCAGACAATCCAGAAGCATATCATTGTATATAAAAGAATTTAATGTGGTAAGAAAGCATTCTAGACTAATGAAGAATGGGTCAGATTATCCAGGAAATTTTGTTAAGAAATTGGATAACTCTTGACAATTTGTCTTGAACTTTAAATACACGATAATTACCAGGTATATAAAAAAGGGAAATAAATGCAAAAAACATTGTTTTAAGTTATTTTTTAAAGAATAAATATCAAGCACTAGACAATTAGAAAAATGGACAAATGATATAATTGGGTAATAAAACTAAAGGAATTAAATATAAGATAAACATTTTAAATATCAGATTTGTCACCAATTAGAGTTTTGTCAATTAAAACCATAAAAAAACTTTGTGTACTTTCTCCTACCTCAATCACATTGGGAAACTTAAACACAATCATATTCATTCTTAAATGATTCTTTTTTATGGTTGAATTATTAGTACAGCTCTTCTAGAAAATGATTTGCCAGTATGAATCAAGCAGATTTAAAACATTCACACCCCTATATCAGTAATTCATAAAGATATGTATACTTTATTAACATTACACTACAATATTAAAAACACTATGAATATCCAAAGTTAAAGTTTCATACTTTGTTTTATTTGAAATTATATATCCACAGGCAAAAAGAGTGAAAAACTATTATCCTATAATTCAGTTTGTATTTTATGTAATATCTTTTAGTTCATCAAAAGTAATTCATGTAGGAGATAAACTGTTACTTGTGTTCCCACATTTGCTGTAAAAGAATTCATTTACAGGTGTAACATGTATTTATGGTCATTCTCTGGAGAGATTTTTAACATTGTTTTTGTATACCGTAGTGAATATGGACTATTTTGATTGGAATCTGGTGTGTTTGTTTTTATCTCATTTCCTCCCTGACATAATAAAAATGATAGTACAATCTTATGTCAAAACCTCTGACTGCAGAAGTTTTAGACCAGGTTTAATAATTTTATTCCTGTGACTAGATTTTGTTTTAACTAACTATTTATCTGATTTAGACAGTAAAACAATCTTTTTATATTAGGACATTTTAATAGTAAATACTGAGGAACCCAAATACTGTGGTCATTTTGAACTTAAAAGTAAATTTTACCTGTGTGTTACCTTTCTTAGGAACAGAACTTAAGCATTCACTAAATAGAAGGGAATTTCTGTTGTTTTTACCTTTAAAACCCTGAACCAAACAGTTATTTTACATAAAATTCATTTTTTATATTTTCATTCTACTTGTGGAAATAAGTAGCAGTTTAAAGCTGCAAATGGAAATAGCATAGTTTCTTTAAAAGTATGTTAATAGATAATGAAGGCCTTTTTAAGTTAAGTGCATTCTTGAAACTTCATGTATGTGGAAATATTCTATAAATATAAATTATATACTAAAATCAGTATAGTACATGAGCTTATATGAAATATATTTACAAATCCAAGACTTGAACCATTTCCAGAAATCAGAATATTATAAAGGTAATACCATATACTTGGAATTATTTAAGGTTAAAAAGTTTTTATTAACATTAATACTTTGAAGAGTTTGTTGCTGGAGTAGTATTTGTTTTCTGTATGTAATTTTATCTGTGGGTCCATAGTTGTCTCAATTATAATTTGTGTGGGTTTTTAATGTCTGTCAGATTGTTTCTCTGGTGATAGTTTTACCTGCATAGTTCTCTCCTGCTGTATTTGTGTTGATATATTACTAACACTGCTTTGAAAATATTTTTAATGTATTTATTGTCTGGACTATGGCATTCCACATGAGAACACATTTCTATTTTTCTGAATTCATTTAAATCTCTCTTATTTGGAATGGACATGATTCTCTGTATGAGATTAATACATAAACAGGAACTATGAATTTTGGAGACCACAAGAGTTAGCCATATGACTCTTGATAAGTAACTTAGCTGAGAAAATTATTTCATTAACTACAAAGTGAGCATAATTATGGGTATAAGTATTAAATTATATATGATGTCAAATGTCAGTACTGATGGAAATTTTATGCAAAGATAAGGTTTGATTTTACAAAAAGTTGTTGCATTTTTAATGTATCTTCATTTAAAAAGATAGATTTATAATATAGAATTAATCTAGCATTGTATTAAAATTCCCATACATTTCTGGAAATTTATTTTTGCGAAGTAGCATAAACTTAAAAGATAACTAGATTTTTTTTTTTTTTTGGTACTGGGGATTGAACTCGGGCACTCGACCACTGAGACACATCCCCAGCCCTGTTTTGTGTTTTATGTAGAGACAGGGTCTCACTTAGTTGCTTAGCACCTCGCCATTGCTGAGGCTGGATAACTAGATTTTTTTAATGAAATAATTACCAGATGTGGTCATAAAAGACAATGAAAACTTTCTTTAGGACCTAAGTTCCATGTATTTTGTTGAAGTGTTATAGACAACTGCTAGTTTTGGTTTTTTCCACGATGAACTTTAATATATAATTTTGAAGTGCACATAACATGGATTACAAGTGACGAATCAACAATATTTAAGTATTTTAAATTTATTGATTTTCATTATTATCATTGGACATCTAAACTATTTCAGTCTTTGGGCAAGTTTTATACTTACCCTGTCATTTAAACCAAAACATGGGCACCCTTTAGAGATTCATATTTTTAAAAATAAAACCAGAGAACTGCTTTTCAAGTAAGTTTTTTTTTTTGTTGTTGTTGTTGATTTCTCAGTAAATAGGAATTTCTATTCCATCCAATTTTATCATGTTGCTGCAAACAAGAGTAGAGCTTCCGGCATCCATTTGTGTCATATGGGGAGAAACAGATATCCAAATATATACTTTTGGAATGAACATGTAAATGTGTTTTTAATATTTTCGAGAGGAGGGTGGCAGGCATGAGCCTATATTAGGACATTCTTCCCTATGTCCTCTGGCTACTTACATCTTACTATAATTTTACCATCAGATCCATATATATCATTTTTTTCTTCTCTGTAATGTGTGGAATGTACAGAAAGTTCAGGCCTTACATTTTTTAAATGTACAAAAGACTTTGATTTTTGACACTATTACAGTAATAAAAGTAAAACTGAATTTTTGTCATATTTCAGATTTTGTTGGGTATACCCAAAGTTATAGTAATCCAATCATGAATCAGCATATACTATATTACCAATTGGTACTTTACACTTTTTTCATTACTAGGAATATAAAAGAGTCTATGAATACCAAGGCTAGTGATTACAAATTTTTTAAAAGGGAGCTTGAATTCTGTTTCCCACATTATACTGTTTTTGAAATTTAAAACGAACTGCTATAAATCTAGCAATTTTGAGTTTGAATTGATCAAGGTTGTATTTCTTTGGGCACTGCTACTTTTGTAAGGTGAATTATTTTGAGAGTCCAGGATGTCTTCTTGTTTAGAGAAGGGAGCTTTTTCTGGGAAAATGCATGTTATTATGGACTAGTGTTGTGTATGATTTGGGGCTGATTTGTTTTTATGTTGTGTTTTACTAGTTTGGATGGAGGGATATGTTTACATTTACTAAAGGCTTTGTTAAATACACAGTAGTACAGTTCACTTAAGTTATAATTATCTAGGGAGAGTACAGTATATAAAATAATAAAATTAAGTATTTGAATTATAATAAATTATATTTTGTTTTAAAATACCAGGAATAAACTATAGCCAGAGGAGACAGGTGGAGTTACTGATTTGTCATGGTTGTAAACTGTATTTTATTTGCATCCTTATTTGCTTTTAGCAAATGACCTTGATTCTCATTCAGGTTTGTTCTAATAAGTAAAACGTAATGATTGAAAGTATGCTTTTCTGAATTATGTCCAAACTATCCATCATAAATATTTTATAAGATAGCTAGGCTATTAAAAATTAAGGATGAATTCATTCTTTTCCACAAAATTATTTTTTATTATGTGTAGAAAAAAGAGGAACCATTTAACTTAGTTATAGGCTTCTTAATTCTTTCAAAAATTGTCCTGATTTTTCTAAATTTTAGATAATAGCTTTTTTAAGATTAACATTATGCCGATAGTACAAATTATCCTGAGTTTATACTTATCTAGTTAAATAACCTGTATTATTCTACCACGCTAGAAGAAACACAAGGTAAATAATATGGAGATAAACTTGCTTAGAATTATTTTTTGCATTCATGATCACCTAGGCTTTTTTCTGCATTCAAATACTAAATTTTGCTGGTCTAGCATAGAATTTATAAATAGAATCTTCAGTGCATCAGAAACAGTGATGTCACAGTGGCCTTGAAAATCTCTGCTCTCACCTGTAACTAAAGCACAACTCTTCCTATTTCTACTGTTCTCACTCTGTTGCAGTTAGCAGGATGCAAAAGGAACATAAATGAGATGATTTATTGCTGCGGGTGGTGTTTAAAATCTGAATGTTTTAAATTTGATGGAGCAATGAAGAATGGAGCAAGCTGTGATGCTGCTCCTGTTAATCAATGGTAGAAAGATATAATAGTGGTTTGTATTGGTTGGTGTGGTATTTGATTGCAGTGATTTCGTTGATTGGATAAATTAATTTAGAGGGGTTATGTGGTTTGAGAATCGTGTCTTTAAAATTACCTGAATCATGTTTCATAAAAGAAATGTAATGACTAACCACCTCATAAATAAAAAGATTAGAAGTATTCTGTTCATTGTAACTATATTCTTATATAATTGGCTCCATTTTAAATTTTTTTCTTTCTTCCAGTGTGAAAAACTCAAATTATTGTCTCCCATCATATACTGCTTATAAGAACTATGATTATTCAGAACCTGGAAGAAACAATGAACAGCCGGGCCTTTGTGGCCTAAGTAACTTGGGAAATACGTGTTTCATGAACTCAGCTATTCAGGTAGGTCTTTCCAAACAAAGTGAAACTTGTGTCTCATGGAATTTATTGATATAAAAAAGAATAGATGGGTTTTTCATATCGGAACATGGATATTTTTGGGAAATTTATATTTTCATGGGAGATCTGAGCACACACATTTGATGCATTCATTATACTACCAGTGGTAGAATATTATCATCATGTTCCTCAATTAGGTAGCATATGTTTGATTACCACATTCTAGAGTAGATTAAATAAGCACTTCATGCAAAAATGCAGTTCTTTACAGAAAGCTTAGGAAAAAAGAAAGCTAGTGAGATCTCTCTCTTCAGTAGAAGACTTGCTTTGTTTTCCTTATCACCCCCCACCCCCACCCCTGCCCTTAACTTTAATGGGAAATTTTTGTGGACCTTTTCTATACATATTTTAACAAATCACTTCCTTTCAACATCTTTTAATTTGGGGATGTAAGAGATTACTACCTCTTTCCCCCCTATTTTCACAAGGCTTCCCTTTTCTTTCTATTCTATC
>PVHX01009584.1:11767-75501 GCA_004024805.1 Geosciurus inauris
TTTTTTTTTTTTTTTTTTTTTTTTTTTTTTTTTTTTTTTTTTTTTTTTTTTTTTTTTTTTTTTTTTTTTTTTTTTTTTTTTTTTTTTTTTTTTTTTTTTTTTTTTTTTTTTTTTTTTTTTTTTTTTGTAACTCTTTTTGGTGAATTCTGAATTGTTAGTTTTGAGTCTGAATTTTTTATTCTATTCATATTTTAATATTGAATCTCCTCTGCACAGGAAACAACCTTCAAATATATAGATAACATGCAGAGTAAGAATTAGTGACATTATGGTGCCTCTTTAAGTGCATTTTTTTATACATTGTCATTAATTCAGTTGTCTCTTAAATTAACCATTGTCTTTAATAGTATTCTTGGCACCTTAAAATTTAACTGGGGTAATTCTGGGCGAGGAGTTGGTAACATTTTAGAGACTGGGAGAGGGAGAGACCTAATTAGTAATTTTCTGATTTCATTGTGTAGAGTTGAGCCACTTATGAAATAGCCTATCTGTTTAAGGAGATACCAGATAGGTTAATAAACTCTTTTCTTTAAATCTTCTTTGAATGAGGAATATTATTCATTCCTTAATGTGAATTAGTTTATTCAAAGTTATTCTCCTAGGATTCTAGTTCTAGCTAAACAAAATAAGCTTTTTTGTTTGTTTTTCCTGGAAGTTGAGAAGGACAGCTCATCTGAGAAGACCAAGCTAAAATTATTATTATCCTAATAGCTCTTTACATAAGTAAAATAATGGGAATAATGGGTACTAAACTTTCACAGAAAGGGACAGAACAGGCATATTATAATTTGGTTTGGAACAGACATATTATTATGTGCTTGCACTACCTTCCCTGGCCATAAAAATCTTTTTATATCATCTCTGGAAAATATTTTATACAAATGGTGGTTGCACCAGTACTAGTAAACCTTCTTTGGGGATCTCCAAATCATGTAATTTTCATATAACTCTTTATTCTCACACTGGCAAAATTATGTTGACTCCTGAGGCTTGATTAGCTTGATTTTTGTTTTGACATTCTAGTATAGAAAATCAATCTAAGTGCTTATTCATAAAGATTAGTAAAATATTTTTACAACATAGGCAATAGAAATTTGAGTTTGTCAGAAGAGAACTAGAGTGTTCAAGTTAATCATTCATGGGAGGCTCTGGCTAGCTTTTAAACTAAACTCTTTCGAAGGCAATAGTGCTCTCTAGTTTCCTGTGCCTTTAACATAGTCTGTTTAGTTAATTTTCTTATGATTAACAGCAGTTTTTCAAAAATGGGTATTAAAATTAAATCTTCTAACCAGCTAAGTTGAGCTAGATTTAGCATTTCTATAGCTTTCTTATATGCTGTGTTTAAGGTGTACAAAACTCCATTTTATTCTTTTTTGCTTCTGTTCAAAGCTATTTTATTATAATAAATTTGCAGGTATGTCATTTACCCTCTCAGTATTTTTCACCATCCTATATTCTGTTTTGAGACATAGTCACAAGGGTGATGTTTGTGATTTTATGATAGAAATCATAAATATTTTTTTGATGAAAATGTAAGCAATGGGTATTTTAAGCAGTGGATATTATTTCATGTCTATATCTGTATTTGGAAATTGTACTTTCTCTAAAATGAAATTCTTCAGACAAGTTAGAGAAGGAAAAAATGACTTTATTTTTACTGCTTTTGGCTTTTAATGCAAGTCAAGAATTAGGAAAGCTAGGACTTTAAGTTTTATTTTCTTAAAAATGCTATGATTTTAAATTGATTTAGACATCAACTCCCTGAAAATTCATTGTAAAAGGAAATATAAAATAGTGATATTCCTCTGCTTCACTAACATCCATGTTCATATGTCCATAGATGAGAAGACTAATAAATAACTAATAAAATAGATCTTATCTATAATTGTCTTCAGATACTGTGTACTCGATTATGCTTTTTTCCCAAGTGTTCTTGTAACTTCTTTAAAATTGAAGACAATTCATGAGCTTCTGAAAATATAAAATAACATTTCAACTGATAGTGCATTTTAATATAACCTCTTAAAGTAATTCAGTGAACCTAAAAAGTGTGAGTGGTCACTTAGTACATCAGGTTGGTATGATATATCTACAAAAACTAGATGTGTGACTAGCATACCAATTTTGTATATGTTTGAGAATGAATTATGCTTAGTCCATCAATTGCTTTGATAATAGTAAAATCTTTTGATCACACATGACTAAAAACAAGACTAAGTGTATTATAACATTGTTGTTATTTAATTATATCAGTACTCAGTATTCCTCGGATGTGATGGTATGAATATTAACCGTTTTTTTTAGTGGATAAAGTATTGCTATGCAGTTTCAGTTTATTAAATTAACATTTATTTAATGTCAAATATGTGAGATATTTTGGACTTGTATGCTGACCTTTATGAATGTTGTAGGCTAGACAGTGTGACTTTCAAACTTTTTGCTCTGTAGCATCAAAACCTTTCTTTAATTTTTATTATAAAAAGTTTAATTGCATCCCCAATATTTAAACAGAGGTAGTGGCAAAATTGCTTTGGTTGATGGAGTTCCCAAAACCCCATCTGCTTATCTATACTTTCATTAATTTAATGGCCCCAGAAACATTCTCATGGAATCCCAGGACTCTGAGGGATAGCTTGAAAAACCAAACAGAAAAACCACACAAAAAATAATCATACAAGTTAAAAGCAGTCTATGGAGTTATATACCTGGATGGAAAACATGGACGTCCTGCTTATTAACTGTGTTACCATAGGCAAGTTATTCCCCAACTCAGTTTTGTCTTCAAATGATAAGACAATAATAGTATCCATATTTTAGGAGTTTTGCAGTGTTTAAGTGAGTTGATAAATATAAAACTCATAGAATAGTGATTAGGTTGATACTATTTTTTTTTTCTTTTTCTTTTCTTTCTTTCTTTTTTTTTTAATTCAGAGTTTACCAGAGTGACTTCTGGAAGATTGTGAATTCCATGGGCCCAGAATTTGTTCTCTTTTCTTAATCTCTTTTATTCCACTTTGACTAGATCTTGTGAATGAAGAAAAAGGAATTTGATGTACTTTTTTTTCCACTTAGTTTTATTATAGTCATGGTATTTATCATCTCCATTTCTGAATTGTGCTAGTTTAGGTTTACATAGGCAAACAGATAGACAAGGAATATAATAAAGTATAACTGTTTGTTTATATGCAGTCTGCAGGGCATTCCAAAATTCAAAATTCTTCAGTTCAGGTTATCCCAGATCTCAGCCTCCAGTGTAGTTAGCCACATGTCCTGGCAGTACAAATAATATATTTAAAAAATATATTTTTCTAGTGCCCTAAATCTATTACTTCATCTAAAGAATGTCCAGTTTTACAGTTTGCATTGTTGGAGGTAATTTGAATGAGTGTTAGTTCAGTAGATTCAGGAGCACTCCAACCCTTGTCTTTTTCATTGTCAAGGCCTACCTAGGAGGCTCATGATTGGCTTCCTGGAAGAAGCAGCTCTTCAGATGGATTTGAAGCAAGGGAATGATATGGTCTTTTCCACTGGAAAGCAGCACAGCGTAAGATGGTTGTTTTAAAACTCTTTACTTGGCAGGGCCCCTTAAATAGATTGTTAGGAAGTCATTGAAAAAAATGATACTAATTAAGGACTTGTTCATTATTCTTATCATAAAATATAAAATGAATTGAGATTCCAACCACTTTAAAAGTCATCTTTTTTCTATGATTGGATGAGTTTTAAAAAATTCATTAAAATTTTGAGAATGTTAAGTTGAAAGTTTGAAGTTCTTGAAACACTTAAATTAAGAAAGTAACACTACACAGAAATAGCATTTTTTAAAAAAATAGGTCATCATTACATAGTAAAACTTAAAAAGTCCTTACTGCAGCTGTATTTCTAAGTTATACTACTTCATAGCTTGAATATGATCAAATATAACACTACCCTGCTCTTACCTTGAGAACTTATTTTTGCATTTATTGAAACACAAATTCTCAGAAGTCCATTTGAACATGAAACTTCCTAATTTTTTTCAAATTAGCAACCTTATGTTTAAATAAATATCGTTTCCATCAAAAAAACAAACAAACTTTGCCCCTGAGACATAGACAATTTTTTTAAAAAAATTGAGGATCTTGAAGAAAATTATTTCTGATAAACTGAGAATGTGGCTAGCTAAAATTTCGAACTGTTTCTTTCCAGGGCAAGTATTTAGTCTAATCTGGGATATTATTTGAATTTCTTCCACATTATTTGCCAAAACTTACATAGCAAACTACCACTTTAAAAATGTTTAATCAACCTAAAAATATACTGGTAGAGCATATGCCTACGTGCACTAAGCCCTGATTTTCCGAGTGCTACCAAAAAAGAAAAAAAAAAATGTTCGTGTATATGTATATAGATATGTTTAAAAATTTGTTTAATCATCCATCAGATGAAAACTCAAGTCTTCTTTTCATTTTTCACAAAAGCAAAAAAAAAAAAAAAGGTGGATGGACAATCTTACTTGCATTAGAGCCATTCACTTTCTCAACATGGACACAAAAGTTTTTACTTTTTCCCTGTGTTTGGATTGTGGCACAGGAGAAGTATCCCTTCCATTTAGAAAGAAACAAGTGGGTGCTGAAGGAGAACCTGCATTCTCAGGCAGATTATTTTAGGAAAGAGTCTGTATAGTATGGATCTGTAGTACAGTTCTGTAAGAATTCAATGTTCACAACTGTGGGAGAAATGGTATCTCTAAAAGAATGTTTTGTAGTCATGTAACTTGTTTATTAGGGATTTCTTCTCATGAAAACATGCCTTAAATGGGGGAGGGAATCTGATTTATCTTGTCTTCACCTTTTCAGTTAATAACTAGATCTCTTTAGGACTAATGCTTTTATTTTTTAACTAATACAAACTTTTAAATAATTTTCTCTGTCCCTCGTTCTATAACAGGAAAATCACATGAATATAGATCACAGAGAAATGTTAAAGAGTTATAAATAATTGTATCTAAATACAAAATGGTTTAATATTACTCTGACTTTAAAAAAGTTCAACACCAATCTAATAATATAGTTGGCCTTCCCTGGATTCAATCAACCACAAATAGAAAAAAAAAATTTTTTTAACACATCTGTACCTAACTTATAGATTTTTTCCTTTCATTTTCCCTAAACAATATAGCATAGCAACTATTTATATGGCATTTATGTTGTACTAGATATTATAAGTAATCTAGACATGATTTAGAGTACATAAGAGGATGGGCATAAGTTATATGCAAACACTGCACCATTTTATATGAAACTTGAGCACCTGTAGATTTTGATATCCATGAATATCAAGAGATGACTTGATACTTATTGAGTAGTGTTATAGTGATCACATCTTACAATAGCAGTTATAAGTATAAAGTGTCTTGTATTAATTATAATTATTATTTTAGTAAGACATAGGAAAAACCTAAGAAATGCCAGTGATCTATTGTTAGAACTACATATTTACCTCCCACCACAAGAAAAGATGGGAAAACTGGTCCCAGTTTTACTTCTTTTACTTCAATCACACAGCTTATTTTCTTGATAAAAAAAATACATCCTCATTTATAAATGTACATTTATATCATTCAACATTTTTTTGATTGTAAGATTCTAAAGTATTTTAGTTTTATATTCTAAATTATAAATTAGTATGATTGAATGGTCACTAGAAAATTTAGGAGATTGGACTTAAAGATTCTTGAAAGAATGAAAGTCATGCCAGATCCCCTCTTAGGGGCTTGTTTTGATGTCTATTGGCTAATTCTTTTAAAAATATACCTTTAAATTCTAGCCAGTTAAGACTGTGCTTATTAAAAGGCTCTTTTCTGCTGAATTTTGTTTCTTTTGATATGACTGATCTTGAGATCATCTTTCTGTTTTAGTTTTATAAGTAGAAATAGTTTTATGATTATGCTTTTTTAACATGATCAACTTTCTGGGTGTCATTGTCACTTTCACAGTAAATAGATTTTTCAGTTCAGTATTTTAGTACAGTATATTGAGAAACATTACAAAATATTATTAATCACTTTGTTATAGTGATTTATAAACTACACTATTTTGGGAAGAGAAAGGATTAATGAGTTGGTTGCTGAAACCATTATAAATGATAATATTTAAATTGCTAGTTATAATACCCATATTAAAGCATTAATAGCCCAGTGTTGAACTTGCAGTCTGATAATAGCAGTATCCTTCTTTGTTTAGTACAAGTTGTTTTTCATATCATTTTTAGTTTTTAACTTTCTCTTCTCAGAGATCTATGACTTAGGGCTTAAGTGTGCCTATTTCACTAATAAGGAAATCGAGGCAAAGAGTGTTTAAGTGACTTGCCAGTTACTAAGATAAGTTAATAAATTGTTAAAATTGAGTTGTTATTTAGAACATGCTGAGATAATGTATTTTTTTCAAATTATGCTAATCAACTGGTAAGAAATGCTTTAAATTTATTTTATTTTGGTAAAATATACAACACAAAATTTGAACCATTTTTAAGTGTATAGTTCTGTATATTCACATTGTTGTACAACCATTAAAAGTTTGTTGGTTGTTTTTGTAGTGCTAGAGATTGAACCCAAAGCCTTGTGCATGCTAGGCAAGCACTCTACCACTAAGTTATATCCCCAGCACTCATTAAAAATGCTTTTGAGAACAGGCATGGTGGCACACACCTGTAATCCCAGTGGCTCAGGAGACTGATGTAGGAGGATCACAAGTTCAAAGACAGCCTCAGCAAGGGTGAGGCACTAAGCAACTTAGTGAGATCTTATCTCTAAGTAAAATTCAAAATAGGGCTGGGGATGTAGTTGAGTGCACTTGAGTTCAATCTCCAGTACCCAAAAATATATATATGTTTTTGAGGTGAGGATTAACTCAGTAGAATAGTGTTTGCCTAGCTTATATGAGACCTCAGGTTCAATCCCCAGGACCACCAAAAATTTTGAAAACTATTTAAAAAAAAAAAGTTTACATATATGCCAAAAAGATGGTCTCTATATTTCATGATACTCCCATAAAGTGGCATTATTGTTTGGTTACAGCTTATCAGTTCCCCTAAGAGATTATACACACATTTTTATTTAATGGTAAGAGTGTTCAAAATAGTTCAAGTACTCCTTTTTGAAATTATTTCATTCTTCTGAATATCACTAGGTATTTTTCCTTCTTTGATAAGTTGGTTTTCAAAAACCAGAAGTTAGTGAGAATATTATCTTTGGAATATTGTAGGTAATCATGCTATATAATTTTTTCCATTAAGATACACTTATGATGTCATTCATTTACTCAGCAAATATTTCTTGAGGCCCTGCTAAGTGTCTTTCACTCTAATGAGCACTACAATTGAAACATGATGAACAAAGCAGTTTCTGTTTCCATAGAGTTTACAGTCTAGCAGAGACGATTAAGCATTAAATTAATCATAAATTACATTAAGCATCACAAAGAGAAATGCTGTGAGTGAATAATAGGAGCCCAGAAAACACCTAATTTATACTGAGCATCTTTCTCAGAAATAACATTTGAGCTGGGCATGGTGGCACAAGCCTATAATCCCAGCAATTTGGGAGGCTGGGGCAGGAGATTCACAAGTTCAAAGCCAGCTTCAACAACTTAGTAAGACCTTGTCTCAAAATAAAAAATAAAAAGGGCTGGGGATATGGCTCAGTGATTAAGTGCCCCTGGGTTATATCCCAAGTACCAAAAAAAAAGAGTGAGGGGAGTAATATTTGAGCTGTGATCAAGGAGTGGGTAAATTTGGCAGGTGAGAGTTAAAAATGAAACAAAAAATGCCCTAAGAAGGACAAGTTTGAGTAACCAAAAGAGTAACCTATAAAATGACAAGAGTGGGACAAATTGAGTTTGAAGATATAGACCAAAGCCAGAGCACATAAGGAGAATTTAGATTTTAAGACATTACAAAGGTATTGAATATTTTAGGATACCATCATTTTGTCTACGTTACTGCAGTTGTCTTAGCTGGGTGGTTTGGGGTTTTTTTGTTTTGTTTTTTTTGTTTGTTTGTTTGTTTGCTTTTATCTTTAATCCCAGTAGTTTGTCCCTTAAAAAGAGCAGCCAGAGATTTTTTCAAAAAAGAGCAGCCAGAGAGATCTTTTTCAAATTTAAGGTACTTTCTGTTTTTATTGCTGGCCCCTGATGTCTTATGTTCTACCATTTTCCACCAAGCTCACTTGATTCTCTTTAGTAGATTCTATTACATGCCAAAAATATTCCTGCCTTAAGGTCTCTGATCTTGATATTTGCTATACCTGTGATAGTTTTTCTCTAAATGTTTAGTTACATCTTTACTCTCTCATTATTGTTAGGTTTTTAGTAGCAGTCAGGTCCTTCTCCAGTCACCCTATAAAAAAAATGGTAACTACCCTTTCCACATTCCATTCAGCACTCATCATCAACTGACATGCTTTCTTTATATTTGCCTTTTTTTTCTTTCTATCTCCCCCAACTCCCAACACCCACAAACGCACACATGCTCCATGGGTACAGGGATTTTGTGTTAGTCACTTCTATAGCCTCATTACCTAGAATAACACCTGGCATTAGGAAAAAAAAAACACTCAAATTAATGAAAGATGAAGTGCCTCTAGTTTCTATCTTATACATCATGATAATGGATATAACCATTCAGCAAAATCAGGGTAGTAGGAAGAGAGACATGGTAGGAGGACTATATTCAGGGTGGGGAGAAGATATGAATTAAGTTTTGGCCTGTCTGTTTTGTGTTGCCCACAAACCATCCAAGTAGCTAGATCATAGGTAGGTGAATATTCTTGTATGGAATATAGATCAGAGCCTAGGCTGGAAAAAAGAAGTATGTCATTATAGGTAGTATTTTATTTTATTTTATTTTATTTTATTTTATTTTATTTTATTTTATTTTATTTTATTTGGTACTGGGGATTGAACTCAGGGGCACTTGACCACTGAGCCACATCCCCAGCCCTATTTTGTGTTTTATGTACAGACAGGGTCTCACTGAGTTGCTTAGCGCCTCACCATTGCTGAGGCTGGCTTTGAACTCGCGATTCTCCTGTCTCAGCCTCCCTGAGTGCTGGGATTACAGGCTTGAGCTACCGCGCCCGGCTTATAGGTAGTATTTTAAATCATGGAAATGAATATCTAAATGAGGGTGTCTGTGAAATAGAGGTTCTGGAAGTAAGCCCTGTAATACAGTATTTGAATCGAGAGAAGAAACTTATGTTTCAATAGGAGAAAAGAAAGAGATTATGGATGTGAGTAATTTCCTGATTCTGCAGTGACTTCCATTATCTCCAAAATATGAGACCAGATCATGAGCTAAGAATTGAGAGAGGAAGCTTGCTCAGCAATATTGAAATCTCATTTGAGATTGGGAAATATCAGCTTAGAATGATAAATACAAATTTATTCACTTAAGATTTTTCTCCAGCACTGTTTAGTTACATGGTGCATAAAATAGATGACTGAGTTCATCTGGGGTTGGACAGAGAAAGGTGTAAAGGTTCTTGTTTTTATGTATTTAGCTGACCCAACAAATATCCACTGAATCTCTTCTGTCTACGTAGCATTGTTTTAGACAATAATAATAGTTTAAAAAAAGAGTGCCTATCCTTTAGAAGTTCATGGTCTATTGAATGAAATAGACATAAAAACAAACAAGATATGATAGCATGATTAGCAAAATGTCATGGAAGCAAAGAGAGCCATTCAGAAATAAGTGAGGTTTTACCAAAGTGACATTTGAATTGAGTTTTAATTTCATTTGCTAGAGTACATAACTATCTATCATGACCTATATATTTTATTTATTCATCTGATCATAAAATAGCAGAGAGAGCTGGGGTTGTGGCTCAGTGGTAGAGCACTTGCCTGGCACATGTAAGGCACTGGGTTTGATCCTCAGCACCACATTAAATAAATAAATAATTGTGTTTATCTACAACTAAAATAAAAAATAAAAAAAAAAATAGCAGAGAATTGCCAGAGGTACAAAACTATATCATTATAGCTTGTTCTTTTTTCACCATAGAAATCTATATATCAGAAATCTATTTTATTATAGTAAAAACACTGTTCAGGCACTCAATAAATACATACTGGAATTCCCTACATGCTAACTGTTGATGCTTCTTCATGTATGCAAGCTCTAAAAAAAGGAGTACCTAAAATATTTTGAGCAATAAGTAATGCTTATTCATAACGCTTCGGTTACATACCAGATTTGTTATATGCCGGACAATACTGCCTCACTTGCATACTGGATTTGATATATAATTGATGCATTATGAATAATTCCTAGAGCTTTTTAAAGTATATACTTTGCCAGGAGAAATCAATCTTTTTAAAAAAAATTTTTGACAAAAATATTAACTGGTTGTTTATAGGGAAATCCTTACAAGCAAAAAAAAAAAAAAAAAAAGACATTTTTAGATTCCTCTTGTACTTAATAGTATACAGTATATTGAATATTGTTTTCCCAACAAAAAATTTCTGTTGTCACATTTCTGTCACTATCTTTCTGGAATCTCCATTACCTTCCCCCAAAACTTTATCCATTGTTGTTCATTTTTTGTTCGGTACTTTTAAATTCACATTTTTACTGCTCCTTTCAGCTTATATACACGTCTTTTTTATATATATATAAAAATGAGGAGTGGTATGAGGGGGACCCATGACCTTGAAAAGAATAGTCTGTGCTTTCTACCTACTTCTCATTTTTCTTTAATCCACATCTGTCAAGTGCCCAGCAGGATCGGTAAAAGCATCAATTTGAAACCAGGCTGCTGGGATCCAAGTCTTAAGCTCTGCCACTTGCAAATTATATGACATTGGATAAGAAACTTTTTAGTTTCTCTATCAGTAAAATGAAGGTTAATTGTTTAAGAAGTCCTTGATGCATAGTAAACAGTACATAAATATTAGCTGATGTTATTGTGACCATTATACCACACCATAGAAATTTTGATCAGGTCACTCTTGACCTCCTTGTTTGCTAGGTTATTTGTAGCCCCTTTACCTTTGAGAATTTGACATCCATTTTTACACTGGCAAATCCTGAAGCTGTCTCAGCCATAATCCTCCCTCCTCAGTTTCCCTCTAGTGTGTATCTTTTAAATGAACATTCATGTTGAGATAACCTACGAATAACTCAACATCTCTACTAAGACTGGTCCCAATTCTTTTTCTTTCTTATACTTTCTTATAAGTACAATTGTCCACCCAGTAACCCACATTAAAAAACTGAGATTTATCCAAAGTCCTTTTCACTGTACTTCTTAAATAGCACTTACATCCACTCTTTTCTCTGACAGTACATTATTTCAATACTCAGCATCTTTTAAGGTGAACTATCAAAATAATGCCAAGTTATCCCTGTTGCATTATTTGTCCTCTTCCAGTCCATTTAGTACACTGATTTCAAATACATTGTTTTAAAAAGCAAATATGATTACAATATGTTAAAATTTGTTTACCATCATCTGAAGGATAAAATTTATACTGGATCCTGACTACCTTTTTATCCAAAATTACTTTCAATTCTTAGAACTCATTAAGTTTGAAAACTTTGTGCATATTATTACCTCTGCCTTAGTTTTCTTTCCTATATTTCCTCCTTTTCTGTCCCTTTCTCCTAGACAAAATGTCCATTACACAGAATCATGAAAGCAAAAGCTGTCTTTAGTTTTCTTTTATATCCCCTATATTTAGTATAATGCCTGATTATAAGTATATTAATTAGGACATTGTTTCTCATGATTTGTCTGTGGATGTCACAGTCTTGATCAACAATGAAATAGGTATAGAAATTTTAAATGGTAAAAATTTTTTATAACAATCTAATAGGGCAATTTTATAGTTATTAAATTTAATAATAAAAAATCAGAGTTGGCTTTTGTATGTTGTTTTTTAGTTTTATTTTCCTAGTGGTTTGTACCCAAAAGTACCAATCTTTGATTCAGTAATTTAAAAAAAAAATTCATCTTTCCAACACAAATGTTTTGAGAAACACTGCATTAGAAAAATCATTTACCAGAAATGTTTGGAACTCGACCCATACCAGATTTATGATAATTTTAGAGCTGTCTAAACTCCAAAATAACACAATAATTTTAAAAAGAATTAAAGTGTATAATAAGTATTTACTACTTGTGACTAAAAAGTGAAAGGACTACCAACATTCTGGTCCAAGAAATCTGATACATTTGGATTGGACCACCATGTTAGTCATAATTTGACAGATCATACCAGCACTACAATAAAAATAGTTCCTTGAATGATTTTACAGTGAATCATATGAGAAAATCATTTTAGAACATTTTTTGTATACTTAGAGGCTTTTGAAATAATGATTTTTCCTTAATAAATATTTGTTGAGTGAGTGATTAGGTAAATTTGAGGTTTTTTGATTATGAAAACAGACATCTTTACAGTTCATGCTACCACATGATGCTTAAATTGCTATTTCACTTCAGTTTAATTATTACCAGTGATGGGCCTAGTGTAATAAAATGACAAAGAAATACATGGTTTGGTTATTTAGAGTGTAATAAATCAGGTAAACTTAAAAAAAATTCTGCCCCTTCTTGTACGCCCTTGCAAGAAAATTAAAGATTAATAAATCATACAAATCTTAATGCTCATTTATTTGAAAATGTGTCTTTACTGAATATTATGTGCAAGAGACTGAATACCAATATTATATATACATATATGTGTGTGTGCACACGCGCACATGCATTGTGGACACACAAAGAACCTTGTTCCCCTTAAAACTTCTGTCTTGCTTGCTAAAAGGTTAATATTGGCATTTATTTCATTGTGAGCCTGTTTTGAATTATTAATGAGTTAAGAGATGGTTTCTAAACATTAAAATTTGATTTATAAGCTTTAGTTTTTAAAAATAGATATAACAACACTGTTTCTTAATGTTATTAGAACCATTTGCTTTTAGCATGCTTTCCGTAAACATACAGTCATTCATAGTCTGTTGCTAAAAAGTAAAAAACGTTTAAAAATCAGAATTGCTGTCATAGTCTAGTGGTTTAAAACCTTATTTAAATACACCTTACCTGAAGCTTATAGCTTTGTTGCTATAATAGTCATTTATAGCCAAGACGTTCAAATTTATCTTCATCACAAAGGATCTTCTATCCAATTTCTTTCAGCTTTCAATATGAAAATCAATGATCTTTACATAATCATGACGTTTTTAACAGGGACATCTGTAGTTACAGGATTTACTTACTGCAAGTAACAAGGTAATCTTCTTGACAAACTTAGATTTAGTTTTCCTCAATTCTGTAGATGAGGGGGAAGAAGATTGACATTTCTTTGCTAACCAACAGTGTATCCCATCCCTTTTTATATTTCCCAAAACGTCGATGATAATTCTTCATTGAATTCAAGTACTGCATTAAGAAATACCATAGAATTTGAAGGAAGGGGAAACAATGGAACTTTTAAAGTTTAATTTTATTCATGTTGTTAAGCCTAGGGAACAGATTAATAATATAAAAATGATAGAACAACATCTAGAGTATGGTAGTTCTTGCTTTTACCAGTTAGTTGTATAGAGAAGAAAACACAGCAAAAGTTTTTAAAAATAAATAAGAGGAAAATTATATCCCATCTTTTTAAAAAGCTTAAAGAATAGCAATGTAAAATAGAGCTATAATTTTGTTTGCTCTCACAAAATATTTGGCGATCTTCAGAATTAATCTCTAAAATCTCATGAGATTTGACTTTCCTAGAAAAAAATTAACAAAAATAAGAACATTAAATTGCCAGAAAGCTTATTTTCTTAATCTACCTGATAATGACACAGGCCTCTATTTTAGTTCTTCATTTCTAGTATCATCCACTATTTTGGTTTGGTTTGGTTGGTTTTTTGTATTTTGCAGAACTAAGGCCAATACCCCAATATTAATAGAATGTTTTGTAATTATACAGAACCTTTTCAGAATACTGATACTGTTGTCATGACAAATTGGAAAACGAGGCAAATTTAAAAATTCTTTATCCATCTAACCTTAAAATCCAGGGGAGGGGGACATATTTGAGGGTATTCTAAAATGACATTTACTGTGGATTACTTTAGGGTTTTATTTTTTAAGTCATAAGAAAATAAGAATGAATCCATTATTTTAGATTGGGTTTTTATTTTTACATTTGGTCAGTTTGAAGGTGTAGCTATTTTTTAAAGGGTTGTGAGTGGCGTTACATTTTTATCAGTTACAGAATGAGTTGCACAACTCAAAAACTTTAGGTAATCAAAAATTAAGTTTGTTTTCTTTCCTGTTCTAGTTACCGGTTTACTAAATAGTGAGCATACATGATCACTTGAGAATTGGGCTTCTGGAGCACCTGAACAGAAAGGGAGTGGTTCATATTCAGCATTACAAAAGACAACTTTCTCTTTTTGAAGGGGATTACTTTGGCTATTTTCCAGGTACTGGGGAAATTCCAGTTCGTTACAAGTTATGGGATGGCTATTAATTATTCATTTCCTAAAATATGTTGATTACAGACTTGCGATTTGGTTATATGGTAGGACTTTGTCTTCATCAGTTTAAAACAAAAACCTATATTGAAGTTTATAGTGAAATACAATAGACTCTTACATGTGTCACTTATGTTTTTTTAAGAAATATCAATTTTAGTGATCTGAACATACTTAGTAAAAGACTAAGTCTTTTACTTTAAAAAAGTAATAATAAGATATATGCATGTATATATGAACAAAATATGTATGATGCATTGCATCTTTCCAAGTAATTAAACAATGAAATAAAATTATACTTCCCATAATATTAAAGTTTTAGGATTTTGGGTAAAGGAAGAAAGTTTGTAACTAGATAGTTTTTATGAAGAATTAATACTTTATGAACAATTTTAATGTTTATTTCTTTTTTAACATAGTTCTTCAGGTTTTCAGTGGGTGGAGGTCTGTATACATTGAACCATAATGGCAGAATGTCTTTTGATGAGACATTTGATTATTTAAGAGAATTCTCTTCAGAATTTTCATGTCCAGTTCCAGGGTGAAGATTTTAGGGAAAAGAGTCTTTATAAAACTACATTTCCAAATATATTTCCTTCACTTATCTTTTACTTATAGTTATCTTGTAGTTTTATATATATACACACACACACTATATATGGGGTATATACAGTAGTTATTTTCCTTCATTAGGGAAATCTCTCAGGTGTTATTTGGACTATAGTTATTTTTGAACTTGTAGAATATTTGAATAGAGTTATAATGGCTCAGTTCAGATCTCCTTTTTAGTCTGTTGTTTTCCCACTTAAGGAATGCTTCTAGTCCTTCTACCATATAAGTTTTCATTTACTCAACACACTTTAATTGAGCTATATGGCACTGTGCTAAATTCTGAGGTGTAAATATAAGTAAGATATGAAGGTACAGGTTTAGCCCTGATGATGGAATATTAGGTTTTGTTTGTTTGGTTGGCTGGTTTTTGTTTTTGTTTTTGTTTTTGTTTTTTGAGGTCCTGAGGAATTTGTAACTTTGAGTAGAATCTAAAATGAACCTTAAAGAATAAGTAGGAATTTCTTACAGGGGAAGAATATTCTAAGGAGAGGAATGAATGAATGCATGTGAAGGCCCAATCTTAATACATTAAGCTAAGGCATATGTCTTAAGACTCCTAATTCAAATTCAAGAATAGTCTTATTACTTGAAGTTTACATTATAAAATACATATACAATATAAAATGCATGTAGGGAACCCCATAGCCATTTTAAAGAACAGCTATATAGTAGTCACTTCTCACTAAATGATTAGCTTGTGCATACACTAACCATTCTTACCATTCTTCCTGGATTTGCAGCCTTTCATTTCATAGTAGCTTATTTCCTGAACCTTCCCTCTAGTCATTCTATCACAAGTGCTAAATTAGTGAATTCCAAAAGCCTACCATCTACTAAATATGAAATTTAGTTTTTTAATCCTTAAATCTTCAGTGCCCTTGCCATTTTTGTACACTGTAAACTTGTGTAAGGATCATTAAAAAATACTTAACCTGGTTAATAGTACCTATTCATTAATAGAAATTTTTTATCTTTTGCATTGAGTTGGAACTGTAGGTTGAGGATCTTTTTATTCTGTCTAGTTATTGCTTTATTTTTAACATGCTGTTTGACAAAATGAATAGCAATTTTAAGACCAACTCTTGGCACAATTATGATAGAAACAAAGTATGCTTTAAATATAGAGGTGTTTTATGATCAGTCACAATGCTTCATATTTAGACCTCATTTTATTAAATGAAGTGTAAGATTAAGATAAAGTGTAAAATCTCCTAAAACTGAGATTTTGACGTTCATCATTGTTAGAGAATTAACAAGAGACACAACTTCAAATAACATGAGGCTAGTAAAAATGTTTAAAATTCGGAAGTATTTACAAACCAAAGCATATTAACATCATTTCTTTTTTTTTTTTCTTTTTGATATATGTATACATATTCTCAGTTTTTTCTAAGAACAATCAGGTTATTAAGAAAGGGTGAGTTTTGTTATTTTACAGTCCAAGAAGCATTGAGAGTAAGTTACATTCATGTAGACACAACACATGCTGGATGATCTTTATTCCATATTACATCATTTAAAGTATCTTACAAATTAAAAGCAACATTTCCTACTTCTGCATATAAAGGACTTTTAAAATATGTGTCTTTAAGAAAGGAAATTGTTTTAGGACAGTCTTCATCTAATAAAAAAATGATACTTTTATGAAAAGTGGAAAATCTTAAGACACTTGACTCTGATTATGGTTTTTATTATTGAACTGTATAGAAATTATCATTCTGTGAAGCATTATTTTTAATGGCAACAAGTCCAAGTGTACAGTTTTCTTGCAGTAGTCAAAGATTTTCATCTTTCCAAGATAACCTCACATAAAAAGGATTGAATAATGAGTTACATGAAGTATTACAAATGAAATTATATAAATATTTTAAGAAACTGACTTTCTTCTGCCAGAATGGTAGTACTGAATACTAGTAGAACATCACCTGGGGCATGGAAATATTTTAGTTGTTTGATCTTTTCTCCAATTATGTCTTAAAATTTGCACCAAAAATTATAATGAAATTTTTAATATTTTAACTTGATTTTATGCTATTTCAAGAATTATTGATTCCTAATTTAGTGGTATTTTCAAAATGAGAGGGGAAACTCTGACATCACCTTAGTTTTTAAAGAATTATTAACTGTGTAGTAGTAAAAATATATATATACTGGCTGTTGAATTTCTATATTTATGTGGTGTTTGTACAAATTGTTAGAGAATTAGAGCTAGATTTTCTTAAAACATTATATTCCACAAATAAGATGCTTATTTTGGCCCATTTAGGACTAAATAGCTAAAACTTAGATACTGGTTATGGTGTCTTCACAAGTAACTTGGACAATTACTTACCATTAAAACTATTTGTGTTTTGTTATTTAGTGTGTTAATAGTAATCAGTTTCAAACCAACATGTATCACTGTGAAAATAATTGCTAGTCTAAAATAGTCCATACATAGATCATGGATTGACTAAAAGTCAAAGAGTGGAAGTTTTTAATATGTACTGCCCTTTTGGTTTCATATTCAAGTACTTGAAGATACTTTTGAGATTACTCATTACAAGTAAATATATTTTTGCTGCATCTAGTAATATTTTATTTGAAAAATATTATTGAGTACTCTGTACCTAACATTGAAAGAAAAGAGTAAACTCTGAGAGAATAAATGCATTAGTAAATATAGGCAAAAACATTTTTGTTAAGCACATATTTGCTGTACACATTCTAAGTGCCAGGTGAAGGTAGTGCTCAGTGCTGGAGATGTAAATATAAAGGTTATCATGGTACCTTCTTTCCTGGAGGTCTCAGACCATTTAACAAGACAAAATAAAAATTAAAGTTATAGATTATTATAAAATTAGTGCTGTAATAAAAGAGAGTACTAAACAATATGGAAACATATGGGACAAAACAAGTATTAAGAAGGCTTCCCAGACACAATGTCAGAATCTTAATGGAGCTGGGTGCGGTGTAATTCCAGCACTTTGGGAGGCTGAGACAGGACAATCACGAGTTCAAAGCCAGCCTCAGGAACCAAAAGGTGCTAAGCAACTCAGTGAGACCCTGTCTCTAAATAAAACACAAAATAGGGCTGGGAATGTGGCTCAGTTGTTGAGTACCCTTGAATTCAATCCCCAGTACAAAAAAAAAAAAAAAAAGTACATTTTCACATAGCTAAAGTTGCAAACTTAGGATGCTTAGAGGTGAAGAAACCACAAGTAAACTAAAATAAGGCTTAATAAAGTGGAGCAGAAAAGATACTGGCAAAGGATGAGAGTACATAGGTGGGCAACAGACTCATTTAAGAATTTGGGATTTTAATCTGAAAGCAAGGAAAGCCGTTTAACAAGTTATAGCGAGACAGGAGAATCGCGAGTTGAAAGCCAGCCTCAGCAACCGAAAGGTGCTAAGCAACTCAGTGAGACCCTGTCTCTAAATAAAACACAAAATAAAGCTTGGGATGTGGCTCAGTTGTTGAGTAACGATGTACCTATTAAAAAGATCACCCTTGATGCTATTTGAAAGCTAAAATGATCTTTTGTTGTACTTGGAAGGACCTTTGCAAGATACGGGTATATGTAAATAATTAAGTAAAAATAAAGCTGAAGAATTATTTATGTTTGCACAACCTGGTTCTTTGAGATGTTTGGTAAAGCCGTAAATTACATTGTTGCATAATTGCATTAATAGTTGGTAGTGGAATGTTATATTCTTAGCATAACTCTAAGCTTATCAAATATAAAGATTAGAAAACTAATTGATAATTTTTGGAAATTGTTGTTCGATCTCCCTTAATTGTCTTTTAGTATTAATCCTGTTTGTGCTAATTCAGGTGATATAAGACAGAATTTATGCTCTTTGTAGCTGTAACGTATTGTAGATTGCCTGGCCCTTTCTCCAATTCTGGGATTATAATTAAAAGGACATATAGTAAAAGAAGAAGAGAAAATGAAACTCCAAAAGAGTATGAGCTTATGAGACATGTTGAGATATAAAAGAAGTTAGAAAGGATAATATCTTTTCCCTTAATTGCTTCCTACACTGTAGCTTACTTCTCTATCTTCCTCTTGCTAATATAAATAAAAATTTTTACACTGAAAGTGATATGTAAATGATTCTTGAAAACTGTATAGACCATCCTAGACATTTTTAACTGTGTGTAAAAATCTGATAATACAAATTTCATGTTACTATAAATAGTTTTCCCTTTTGCCATGAGAAGAGGATCCAGACTACTAATTTAGACAATATTATTTTGTAGAAAATTATGTAGAAAATTCCTAAATAGATATTATGATTACTTGAGTAAACATAAATTGATTCATAATTAAAACCACAAAATTAAGTGCTCTAATTTATTTTAAAGACCTGAGTAAAAGTTGAATATGTTTATTTTGCAGTTTTAGCTCAATAATACATGATACATAGTTATAATTCATAACATCTGTGTTACCTAAAAACCAAGCAGGCTGATCACCCTAAGTCTATTTAATAGCAAGCACACTTTGAAGAACTTTGAAAATAAAATGTTTTACACTGAATTTCTATTAATGTAAATCCAGGCTCTCATCAAAGTGGGTTTTTACTATTTTATATGCAAGCAACTAGCTTCTTATGTAGCAATTTGCCATTTGACTGTAAGACAAATATTTTTCTGCAGCAGGGAGAAAAGGAAAAAAAAATGGTTACCTATATGACTGTATGTCTGTATCAGATACTGCATTTTCTAGGCATTTCATTAGTAAAGTAATATTCATATTAAGACGAAATTATATGGTATCAACTTAAAATTATTCCATCTTGAGATAAAATATTGTGGAAACTCTACTTTAATCATCTATTTTTAAAGAATGTATTTTATTCAGAATGGAAGACAGTTGAAGAAATAAATTACTCAGTTTTATTTTGCCATAAAAAAAAAATCGGATTGTTATTTTATTAAAACAAGAACTGAAAAAAATAAGAATACACTTACTAATAGTCTACATAACTGAAATTTATTTTCTCAGGTTCACCTAGTTTGTTCTATTCCTTCCAAAAGTAGTTGGCCAGATGAAGAGCTTAAATGCTTTTTTTTAAAAATTTCTTCTAATCAGTTATACGTGACAGCAGAATGCTTTTTGATTCATTGTACACAAATGGAGCACAATTTTTCACAACACTGTATACAAAGTAGGTTCACACCATTTGTACAATCATACATGTACCTAGGTTAATGACGACCATCTCATTCCACCATCTTAAAGGCTGCTCTTTAATGATAAGTAATTAATAATGGAAGCAGTAAATTTAGTCCTCCCTCAGTATCAATGGTAATGGTACCAAAATCCAAGAATACTCAAGTCCTTGATATAAAATGATGCATTATTTATGCATAATTCATGCACATCCTTTCATATATTTTAAATTATCTCTAGATTACTTATAATCTCTAATATAAATGCTATGTAAATTTCTGCTATATTGTATTGTTTAGGGAATATTGAAAAGAAAATAGTCTCTATATTCACCATAGACACAATTTTTTCCCCAAATATTTTTCCATCTCTGTTGGTTGAATCTGCAGATACAGAGAGCCAACTCTATCTCTTTTTTAAGTTAATTTCTTGCTTGCACTCTATCTCAGTTTTTACCTACTCAGGCTAATTTACAGGTGCCTGGGATGTGTAGACAATCCATAATTTCTACCAATCAAGTAAAAGAAGGAAAGAAAACTGAGCTTCTCTCCCAGTTGACAGGTAGTTTGCAGTGGTTTAAATTAATGCAGGCTTTACAGTAACAAATATCAGCATTTCATTTATTATAAATAGTTCATTTGAAAATTGGGAAATGAATAGTTGAGTGCATCATTTGAATGTTTATTTGACCTGTAACTTCTTAGTGCCAGAGACCATCATTTATTTTTCTGTTTGCTATAGCAAACAATTTGTTTCTCTTTATTTTAGCATGTTTTAAGAAAAGTGTATATATGGTTACTTTTACTTGAAAATATATTTTATTCTTTGCAGTGTTTGAGCAACACACCTCCACTTACTGAGTATTTCCTCAATGATAAGTATCAAGAAGAACTGAATTTTGACAATCCCTTAGGAATGAGAGGCGAAATAGCTAAATCATATGCTGAACTGATCAAGCAAATGTGGTCTGGAAAGTTTAGCTACGTCACCCCAAGAGCATTTAAGGTTAGTATGATAAATACATTATCAACAAAGGTGATATCATCCCCATGAGGACAAAAACTAGTTCCTAGAGGGGAGAGATGAAAAATAGTAGCTATCACAATGATTTGTAGCCCTTCAAAGGGAGTACAGTATGTATGTACATATGGATGGATGGATGGATGGATGAATGGATAGATATGATATCTGTGGTATAAAATTTCAGGACAGACAACAGTGGGTGATTAGTTTTCAGAAAGTCTAAAAAGGATTTAGGAGAGGGCAATAATTTAAAAAGACTGAGAAACACAGATATAATATATGACTACAAAGAAATAGCAGTGAGCATTTATTTGCATAACTTTCAGAATACATCTCTGAAAAATCTATATGACTATTTCATATTATACAACCATAAAGAACTAAATTTGAACATTTTGTTGAAGTCTGAGAACTCAGTGTATTTCAATAGTCATTGCAAGTTTGAAAAATTAAAATGAAACTAGTCTGCAAAACAATGACTAAATATGAATAATGTGCTTTTAATATAGTTCTTACAATTCAAAGTTTATTCAAATTTGTGAATAGATTGCTTTTTAGAATCAGTAAAATTACAAATAATTTATCACTCAAACAAGAATTAAGCTGAAATTTAACTTTGTAATATTAAAATTTTCCTAATTAATTATATAGGAGTAAGATTTATGAGAAATTCTATACTTTCAAAGAATAGGCAATTATAAACCATAATTTTTACAGTTCGGTGGCATTTATGTAGGAGATCTACTAGGTAACGATATACTAGTTCTTAAAAAGTAAAAAGCAGGGGCTGGAATTGTAGCTAAGCGGTAGAGCGCTTGCCTCGCATGCGTGAGGCCCTGGGTTCAATCCTCAGCACCACATACAAAGCAATAAAATAAAGACATTGTGTCCATCTACAACTGAAAAAATATTTAAAAAAGAAAAAAAGTAAAAAGCAGCTAACAAATCATGTACCCCCTAGTACTTGACAGACTAGTCTAGACAAAACATTTCAACTCTACCCTTATTCCAATAAGTTTTGTTAGACTTTTTTTCCTCTTTAAATTTTGTGTAAAAATGCAGGCTCTTGGTATTTGGCTACTTTCTTTCATACTATGATTTATATTATTACATTTCTTTGTAGTCTTATCAAAAAATTAGTATTACAAAGACTGGGAAAATTGTATATGAACATGAATATTACTGTTATCTCTATGAGATTCTTCCTCTTTTTACACATAGAAACTAAAGATTTGTCGTTTTTTTTTCCCAATCACCCAAAGCAAAATGTCACTAATTTTTTTAAGTCTTCAGTGTTTCCCAATTCTTTGTACAAAATTTTACCATATTTTCTCCTTGTTTTTTTCTCATGTCAACATTTCTCTGTTTCATAGAATAGTTATTTTGAAAATGCTTTTAGATGTATGATATCTGTATGTAATAATAATATCCAGGATGAAAACCTGTCTTTTATTGTCTGCCTGGCAGACATTTACAGAAAGAGGCAATAGGAAAACTGAGAGCTTAAAAATTAAGTGTTGAAAACAACTTGGACAGATAGTGAAATGGCAATTAATAACAAAGAAATGTAGGACTACATAATGATTAATACATATTTTTTTGTTTGGAGGTTTTGTTTTCATTTATATGTTTTTTAAGGAGTCCATGTTCTGTTCTGTTTTGTCCTAAAGTTTCATTGAGGGTTGGTAGCTCCAGTGGTAGAGTGCTTGCCTAGCAGGGGTGAGGCACTGGGTTTGATCCTCAGCACCACATTTTAAAATTAAATAAATAAAGGCTAAATTCTAAAGTAACAAGCTTCATTGAATGCATACTGGAATGCAAAAAAAGGTTCCTATTTTGTATATATACATTTTTCATTATTCACCATATTTATATTCCTTAAATTTATTGCAAACACTGAGTAACAATACTAAACTGTTGCTAGTAGGGAAAATAGAGGTTTTGATTCCATCAAGCCTTTTAGTCATAACATTTGCACCAACCAATCAATGTGTTATTTTGTTTTATGTGTATTTTAGTTTAAAGATCCTTATTTGCCAGGTGCAGTGGCACACACCTGTGATTCCAGTGGTTCAGGAGGTTGATGCAGAAGGTTTACACGTTCAAAGCCAGCCTCAGCAACTTAGGCCCTAAGCAACTTCATCAGGACCCTGTCTCTAAATAAAATATAAAAAGTACTAGGAAGCCGGGCGTAGTGGTGCACGCCTGTAATTCCTGCACTCTGGGAAGCTCAGACAGGAGAATCGCGAGTTCAAAGCCAGCCTCAGCAACAGCAAGGCGCTAAGCAACTCACTGAGACCCTGTCTCTAAATAAAACACAAAATAGGGCTGGGGATGTGCACAGTGGTTGAACGCCCCTAGGTTCAATCCCTGGTACCAAAAAGGAAAACAAAAAACATTATTTTATGTGTATTATTGATTCATTAACATTGAATTCAGAGCCAACAACACTGTAACTCATACCTGAAGGAAGCTTATCTAACTATATTTTCCCCATAAAGTACATCACAGCCTCCTTCTAGCTAATACTTCAGCACTGTGTATAAGGGGCTCTTTTAAACACTGAAAAAAAAAAAAAAAAAAGAAAGCACAAAAGTGAAAAAAAATAGCACTAAATCAACTACAAAAAGACATTTATTTATATAGTATGAGGACTGAAACAAAAAGGCAAGAGGATCACTTTGTTCCTGAGCTGAAATGTTAGACGACAAATTTTTCACCTCTCTGAGGGATATCCACAAATGACTGCTAAAGTGTTTAAATTTTATTTGGGAGTTACAAATAAATTTTAGCAAGTAGGCAACTCACAGATAGGGAATCCATGAATAATAAGGATCAACAGTAGACTTTTAAAGGAATCCTGACTCTGAGTTCATGGTTTTGCTTTTCTTACAGACACAGGTAGGACGTTTTGCACCCCAGTTCTCTGGATATCAGCAGCAAGACTGTCAAGAACTATTAGCTTTCCTGTTAGATGGACTACATGAAGATTTGAATAGAATTAGGAAAAAACCATATATACAATTGAAAGATGCTGATGGAAGGCCTGATAAAGTAAGTTCCATGATATTATTGTCTGCATTTTTACAATTCTGTGGTACCTCTATAATTTGCATCTTATCTTCTTTGTAGGTGGTTGCTGAAGAAGCCTGGGAAAACCATTTAAAAAGAAATGATTCTATCATAGTAGATATATTTCATGGCCTTTTCAAATCAACCTTAGTTTGTCCTGAGTGTGCTAAGATTTCAGTAACATTTGATCCTTTTTGTTACTTGACACTTCCATTGCCCATGAAAAAAGAACGTACCTTGGAAGTTTATTTAGTTAGAATGGATCCACTTACTAAGCCTATGCAGGTAAGTAGCGATCATTTTCTTTACATTTGTTACTTTAGTGTTGATTACTGTATAAAATTAGTTTTGAAGTTGGGCCTGGTGGTATGTGCCTGAAATCACAGCAATTTAGGAGGCTGAGGCAAAAGGATTACAAGTTCAAGGTCAGCCTGGGCAACTTGGGAGACCCTATCTCAAAATAAAATTTTAAAAAGGACTGGGAATGTAGCTCAGTGGTAAAGCACTTGCCTACCATGTGCAAGGCCCTGGATTCAATCTCTGGTACTATAAGTAAATTAAAAATTAGTGTCGGATCCTAAAGCACAGTTTAGTAATAATGATTATAGTGTAAGTCTATAAGTTTAACACTTTGGAAGTTAGTATAATTTTTAGAATCTTGAAAGGGTGAAGGATGTCATGTAAAAAAATACTCTCAAAGGCTTTTTCTCATCAAAGAAAACACATTGTTTTACAGTGTTGGGAAGAATATTAGCTTACAAAGATGAGAATTGGAAATTTAGTTCAATAATGTTCTAATCCTTAATACTTTGTTTGATCACATATTGCTTATCCTATGCAAAATCACTGTAGTAGGCATTAATGTTCATGTCTGCCTGATTTTTTACTGTAGTGTTAGACTATTTTCTATTTTGTGAGTAAAACACTATATTTTCCACTTTATCAGTGCTTTTCTGAGACTTGACCCCCCTCCCATTGAAAATATCTCCTTTCTCTTCCTACCTCTCTAAATTCTATTACAGCACTTTTATTTTGACCTCTGATTTGCTCTTGTTTTTCTTCCTTAGACCATAAGTTATTTGAAGCTAGGGGACTTATACATCTTTGTGTTTTTAGTGCTTAATTTTTGTATATTGATGCAAAAGTATTCAAGCCAGGCATGATGTTACATACCTATAATCCCAGCAACTCTAGGAGGCTGAGGCAGGAGGATGCAAGTTCAAGGCCAGCCTTAGCAGTTTAGCAAGGCCCTAAGCAACTTAGAAAAATTTTTTAAAAGACTGGGGATGTAGCTCAGTGGTAAAGTAACCCTAAGGTCAGTCCCTAGTACCCTCTCCTCCGAAAAAAAGTATTCATAATGCTGTATTGAGCACAAACAGTATAAAGAGTTTTTTCACTAAATAAGGCAGATATGATCTTACTTTAGAATATTATTTTCTCTAAATCCTTAGAGTTCCAGCCAGATAGCTCAAGTTTGTTGGTGCCTAATAGTCACAAAATCTGTATGAAAGTTGTACTTTGAAAAAATTATGATTTTATCACTGATGCAGGAAAGTGAGTTTACTATCAACAAGAACAGAATATTTGCAGCATTCTTAAGAATAGTTCTTTCATTCAAAGTAACAAATCTAATTGTAACAAATAATGTATATAGTTGTATAAATATTAGTTTTTTCTTTTCTTTTTTTTTCTCCCAGTACTTCTTTATGTTTCCTTCATGAACTCATCAAACCTAGTGGCTTTATGTCAGTATTTTGTCAGGTAGTGCTGAGAACTTACCCTTATCTATGAGCAGGACCAACAAAGACCTTCTTTTACTTTTTACACTTTTTTTCTGTTCGTACTTGATAATAATATTCTTTAGATACTCTTTTAATCTTGTTTGTAAATGCAGAATTGTCTACATTTTCAGTCCTAGCAGTGTTAATCTACACCCTTACCTCACTAGCTTGTAACTTTGCAAATACATGCCATTGGAGCAAAAGAATATAGAAAAATGAGTAAAAATATATTACAACAACAACAACAAAGATTCTGTATTTCTGTTCAACACATTTGTTAAAGACAATACTCTGCCATGCTAATAATATAAAGTAACCTGTATTATACAGTGACAGGTTACATTAAACCTACACATTAGCACATAAGGTATGTAGTGAATGTTCTTCTGTAATTTGGCTTTAAATCATTTTTCCAGCATTGTGAATTTCATTGAATTACTTCTTTATTCACTTGGTGACCAAGAATATTAATTTGTTGAAGTTAGATCCATGATCAACACAGGAATTGTATATGGGTTTTGTTTGTTCTCTTTTTGAGGGAATATTTTTGTTATTGTCATGTTTTTCCTCTTAAACACTAGCAGCTTAAGTACAAAATGATATCCTCATTAACATGATAGTTTAACTAGCTGGTAAGGAAGTAAAATTAGTTAACATCCTATTACTGAAGCTGATTTAGGTTATAAATGTACTAGTAATAATATTGAATATGTATATATGTTGGGCTCTCTCTGCAAGGACTGGAAATATGAAGGTGTTTCTAATCCTAGTTCTCAAGAAGTTTGTCATACAGTGTGAAACGTTATGACAGAGTACTACAGGAGCTCACAAAAAGAGTAACCTGCACAAACTGATAAATGTATGATGAATTATGAATAATTAGGTTATAAGTAGGAAGAAGCTAGAAATGAAAGCATTATAGACCAAGAAAATGGCATGTACAAAGGCCTAAAGACAAAAGAGGACATGGTCCACTTCTGGAATTTACAAGTAGCTAATAATATGGTAAGCAGGAGCTCTGCCAATGAGTATCACAAAGACCTATCACAAAGATACTTGATGCCATGATAGGAAATTTGGATTTCTTCCTAATGCTAGGAGAGCTTTTAAAGATTATTAAGTGATATTATACAGCTATATTTGTGCTTGAGAAATAAGAATCTGGCTAGCACAGAGATTAGATAGGAAAGGCTTAGATTCGAACTAGAAGACCACATAAGAGGCTTTTGCAGTATTCAGTTGACAAGGGCTTGAATTTGTGTCAGGATGGCAGTTTGATTGTAAAACTAGTTTTGATCATAGGAAGCAAAAATGTGTAGATGTATTCAAAGATGATTTCAAGTTTAGTGGACTAGAGAATTGAGGGCTTAGTGGTGCTCTTTGTTTTAATGGGATATATAGGAAGAATACATCTAAGAAGAAACCTTTTTAGTATTGGACATGATAAAAATCTGTTAGTGTTGGACATGTTGACTTCAAGATGCAGAAGGAACATTTAGATGGTGATAATCAAATAGACATTAAATTTATGTATTTACACTGGAGGAGAAAGACTGAGATTTAAATTGAGCAGTGAGCTCTTTGAGATGGTAGTCAGTGGTTTAAAGGGATGAGATCACTTAAGACTATGGTGACTCTGTGATGATTTATGATCTAAACCAGAACTGTCTTGAAACTAAAAAAGGCCATTATTAATAATTACACTAGGATAGGATAGGAGTCTAATCCAGGACTGGTCAAAACAAATGCAGATACATTGTCACTAGTCTAAGGAGTGTATATAGAATCAAGAAGAGGACTAAGGACAAAATGGAAGAACGTCCAAGAATATTATCACAAGCCAGGCGTGATGGCACATGCCTGTGATCCCAGCACTTTGGGAGGCTGAGACAGGAGAATCGTGAGTTCAAAGCACATGAGGAACGCTGAGGCACTAAGCAACTCAGTGAGACCCTGTCTGTACATAAAACACAAAATAGGGCTGGGGATGTGGCTCAGTGGTCAAGTGCCCCTGAGTTCAATCCCCAGTAACCAAAAAAAAAAAAAGAAAAAGAAAGAAATATTATCACAACAATAGAAAAGAATTATATACTGTTATATAAGGAAAGATTGGAATGGCCATCAGTCATACTACAGAGAGATCAATAAAACAGGGTATGATAAAGAGTGAGTTGTGTAGTAGTTTGGGTAACCTTGGAAAAAGGTTAAATACAGGGGTGAAGACAAAAGCCAAAAGTGGGTTGAGAAATGAATGGGAGATAAGGAAATTATAATAGTCAGTATAGATTTTGTTAAGGTCATGTTTAAAGCAGAGGAAGATAAGGGAAAGAAATGAAGGACTATTTTTCTTTTGCTTTTTTTGAGATATTTGTGTGTATGTCAGTGCTAATGCAAGAGTCAAGAAAAAATTAAAGAAAGTCTAATTGCTAGATTTAGGTTTTAGCAGAGGGTAGAATTCAGAACAAGCTAGGATTCACTCTCAGTGGGAAGAGAAACATTTGTCTTCCAATGTATTGTAAGAGACAGAAACCGCCTCCCCCCCAAAAAAAACCTATATGTCTTCAAGTAAGTTTGTAAGGGAACTGGAAGTTACAGATTTTTACCACTTGGCAACTTCCATTTTCTTGGTAAAATAGGTGTTCTTCTAAAGGGAGAAATAGTGAAATAGGAGGCCTAAATAATGGTGAATATTTTAAAGATTAATTGAGAGAAATGAGAAAAACAGCAAATAAGTGATACAGAGAATTGTTTCTGGGCAGTGTTAAGGATCAGTTGAGATTGGGTACTGTGGATTTGAAGTTCACTGGCGTCTGAAGTTGGGGAATTTTCTCCAGCTTATCTGAAGAGCTTTGAGAAAGTTCAGCAAGAGTGGAACCAAGTAATAGAGGTTAAAGGTTTTACAGTGGAATGATTGATTTGATGAAGAGTATGGGGTCTGGATGGAAGTGCATGAAGACAGTAGGGAGGAAATCTGAGTGTCATAAGGACTAGAAATCTCTATAAAAGCTAAGAATAGGTAAGAATAAGTTTCCAGCTGAAGCAGGTAGTGGTGGTTAGACAATAACCTGCTTGAGTTAAAGGTATCAGAAGCAAAGCAGATTCACTTAACGACAAAGTCCAGGAAGTTGACTATACTTGAATTCAGGAGCTAAGCAAAAATAAGGGGTGGGATAAATCATCTATGTGGACATTATTTCCTGGGGTAATAGCAAGATTGGAGGCAGACATTGTGGACCAAATGCCAAATGAATGTAAGAAAGCAATCATGAGGTCATTCTCATCTACTCAGTATTTTTTCCCCAATATAATAAGTTCATTACAATTTTTTTTGTTTGTTTTTTAGTACAAAGTGGTTGTCCCCAAAATTGGAAATATACTAGATCTTTGCACAGCATTGTCTACTTTGTCAGGAGTACCTGCAGATAAGGTAAGATGTTTCTGGGATTGAAGACTATAAATTGGTGTTTAGTTTCTCAGTGTTATAAAACCAGATTAATAGAAATTTATTTCCTTTTAGATGATAGTTACTGATATATACAATCATAGATTTCACAGAATTTTCCCTATGGATGAAAATCTTAGTAGTATTATGGAACGGGATGATATTTATGTGTAAGTATAAAATTTATTGTGCAGAATATTACTTGAAAATAATCAAAAGAAATAACAAAATTTTGAGAGTTTATGGTCCATTGTGCTCTTATAGGTTTGAAATTAACATCAATAGGACAGAAGATACAGAGCATGTGATTATTCCAGTTTGCCTAAGAGAAAAATTCAGACACTCAAGTTATACCCACCATACTGGTTCTTCACTTTTTGGTCAACCTTTTCTTATGGCTGTCCCACGAAACAATACTGAAGATAAACTCTATAATCTCCTCCTTTTGAGAATGTGGTAAGTGCCAGACAATGGTACTTGAGTAAGATAAGCATGAGAATGAAATGCAGCTAAAATGTAAACATGTAAGGTACTACCAGAATGTAATTGAACAAGTCTACATTATCTCAACTTTGTTTAGACAGGCAGCAATTTTAAAAATCAGATTACAATCTAATCTAATCTAATCTACTTTCTTGATCATGAAAAACACATTACTGAGGTTATTTCAAACCCAGTGTTATCAATAACTTGATACATGTGTAGACTCTGGAATTATAACAAATAGCAAAATGTCTCATTTATTCATACATACTGCTAGCTCAAGAACCTATACTGTCTTAAAAGAATAAATGTTCATGAGGGATAGTAAGTCCATTTTTTGCCTAAAAATGTTCAAAAGGCAGATATAACACTCTAGAAGTAACAAAATAATTATTTGTATAAAGACAACCAAAACACAATTAATTGTACTTATGGAATTTTAAGCTTTGAGTTTTAATTTTATTTTTAAATCTACTAAATGACCACTGTTACTGCATTGAAAAGCTTCATTTTATTGGTAGAGTGGAAAACAGTTTTTAGATCTCTGTAGAATTGAACTTGTTTGATTTCTGATTTTATTAAGCCGATATGTCAAAATATCTACTGAAACTGAAGAAACTGAAGGATCCCTACATTGCTGTAAGGACCAAAATATTAATGGGAATGGCCCAAATGGCATACATGAAGAAGGCTCACCAAGTAAGACTTTCCTGTTAAATTATTAAAATGTTTTACTTAGATTATTGCCTCAGAGAAAGTTAAAAAGCTGGAGATTAAAGAAAAACAAACTGTCTGTAAATGTGAGGAAAATAATTGTTTCAAAAATGTGACACTGGATTTATTTAAAGATCTCTAATGTCTAAAATCTAGGTGAAATGGAAACAGATGAACCAGATGATGAATCCAGCCAGGATCAAGAACTTCCCTCAGAGAATGAAAATAGTCAGTCAGAAGATTCAGTTGGAGGAGATAATGATTCTGAAAATGGATTATGTACTGAGGAAACTTGCAAAGGTCAACTCACGGGACACAAAAAAAGATTGTTTACATTCCAGTTCAACAACTTAGGCAGTACTGATATCAACTACATCAAAGATGACACAAGGCATATAAGATTTGATGATAGGCAGCTTAGGTTAGATGGTAAGTATTTGTGAAAAATGACTTAAGCACCAAATTTCAGCATATGGTTTTTTTTATATATATATATAAAAGTTTTTTTAAACCATGAAATTCAGCCCAACCATGAAAAATGCCATTTATCTATCTAAAAATGTTAAATGAAAGGCCTTGCTATTTAAGTACACTAAAACATGCCAGTGTTTACTTAAGCAGGGTTTAACTTCATGCTTGAGCTTTGTATCTTTTTTTCTTTTGATCTCAAATTATTATAGTGGGTTGGAAACAGCTATTTGCCCTAATCATCTAGTGCAAGTACATAAGATGGCTTCTTGTTTGCTTTTATATATACCCTAATATTAAAATATATAAATTTTAGCTCTAAAACATATTGAATTTTAAAGAAAAAATATGTTTTCCACCTTAGAAAGATCTTTTCTTGCTTTGGATTGGGATCCTGAATTGAAAAAAAGATATTTTGATGAAAATGCCGCTGAGGTAAGTTATTACTCACACATAGTTTCTTTACCTTTTCTTGGTTTACTTTATTCTAATTGCTAGAGTTAATCATACTCTTGTTACACTTTTTGCTTCTATGAAATGTTTATTTTGCCATTAAAAAAATTGGTCACAAACTTTTTTCAACCAGAGTGCATTTTGAACGTGCCTTTTGTTGACATGTTTTAATTATATAGGTTTATTTAGGAGTTGTTAAGTGTGATAAAAATCTCCACTGAAATAAGTTTTATGATTCTCTTGAGAAAGCTTAGGAGTTTTCATTATTATTCACAGTAAGATGGTATCACTAAAATGAGTTTTGTTTCATTTGTTCTCTTAACTCAAGAAATACTTCTCTTTAGGATTTTGAAAAACATGAAAGCGTGGAATATAAACCTCCTAAAAAACCCTTTGTGAAATTAAAAGATTGCATTGAACTTTTTACAACAAAAGAAAAACTAGGTGCTGAAGATCCCTGGTAAGAGACAAAGTTAAATAATTGTTTTTGATTATTTTCTTTAAGGATTTATTCTGAGGCATATGCTACATCAAGTTGAAAAATTGATTAAATTTTCTTTGATATTTTAAATTATAAGTTTCTGGAATGTTATAGTTTATTAAGAAGGATAGGAGGGAATATATCTTCAAAAGTACTGTCACAGTATTAGCTTTAATCTTATTATTATATTTTCCCTAATAGTCATTTTACTATTAATAATTAATTACCTTTTTCCCAAGAAGTTTTAGCTGTGTGGCCATTTTGGAAAAAGCTTTTTAGAGAAATTATTTTTTGATATCATTCCATTAGAGTCCAGAGTTTTGAGATTTTCTGACACCTATGTGTCAGCACATTTGTGATATTGTGGTACATTCATATCTTTTTTATTAGCATACTGAAATGTAAATAATCTAGCCCTCATCATTTCTTTGAATATTTATTTGCATACTAATTTATAATGGTTAGACTTATTTGTAAAACATTGAAAATGAAGAGGAGTTGCTCTTAGACTGGTATATATTAGGCATACAATACTTACTCACTGAAAATATGTTGGTTTTTGGGTTTTTTTGCTTCTTGTCTTTGTTAATGGAGCTAGCAGCCATTTGTACCACTGTCAAACTTTTAAATTATTTTTTCTTTTTTTTGGTTTTAGGTATTGTCCAAATTGTAAAGAACATCAGCAAGCCACAAAGAAATTGGATTTATGGTCCCTCCCTCCAGTACTTGTGGTACATCTCAAGCGATTTTCCTACAGTCGATACATGAGAGATAAATTGGATACTTTAGTTGATTTTCCTATCAAGTAAGTTAAATTGTACTTCATAGTCATTGGATATTCTAATTTTTTCAAACTTATTTGATGCTTTCTGTTATTATATCTTAGTAAATATCAGATACCACTGGATCCTGTTTCAGATTTGAGTTTATTTTTGAGTAAATATAACAATTTCTAAGGGTTGATATTTCAAAATTCTTATTCCTAGAGATTTCCCAAAAACCAAAGAGAAAATATTCTTTTTAAATACAATATAACTCACTGTCTTACATTACCTTATGTGTTCACTAGCCCCATTTATAATTATAAGATTTTTTTATGGACTTAGTGATTTTGTTTTTCTTAGGATTCATTTTATCATTATTCATCATTTATTCCTAATGTAAAGCCAGATGACCAAAAAGAGGCGAATTAAAACCGCTGGGCAAGGCTTTATTGGAAATATATGCTCTCGGGCTGAACTCTCCCGTCCATCAGAGTGTGCCCAGGAGAATGGCCCATGTGTTCTGGGGTACAGAAAAATTTAAAAGGCCTGGTCAGGAAGGGGAGGGCTTAGGGCAGGAAGAGAAGGAAGGTCAGAGTCTTTCCTGGGTGAGTTGGGAAGAATGGCGGCGCCCATACTGGGTGTTGCATGGTCCTCTGTGTATGTGGCCCGGGACAGCCATGTTGGTGCATTCGGGGCATGCGCACTGCTCGCTGTTTCAGCCTGCCTCTATAGAGGCAGCCATGTTTGTTCTGCATTTGCCTCGCTAACCTAACACCTAAATATTTTTTAAATGACAAAAATGGAATAATGGAATTGCTTAGAATGTTGGTTCCGTAATGAAATAAATTATCCCTGTTCGCATTTATCCTTCAGTTTTTCTTGCTGCATGGTATGACATCATACTTGTAAAAAGGTATAAAGAAGTCTGGAGACAACATCTTTATAGTCTCTGTTTATTGTTTAGCTTTTACTAAACACAGTTAATAATTCAAGACAAAAAGGGAACATTGTATTCTCATTCACTTAGTCATGCAGCAGGAAGGACTTCATCACACAATATTTTGTAATAAGAGCTTGGCACTATCCTGTATTGCAAAAAAGAACATGTGACATTATTCTTTCATGTTTTATGATATTTGTGCGCCAAAACTTACTTGAATCAGTAAGTAGACAAATGCTGAAGGCAGGTGTGTATACAAAAGGGACTGGAAAGGATATAGATAATTTTTAAAAATTGAAAATATTTACTTAATTGTTCATTCCACTGATTGAGCAGGAGGGGAAAAAAGTCATTTTCTCTTCAACAAAATTGTGAGCCATTAAAATTTTCAAAAATATAGCATTTTGACAATGTAAGTGAAAGAAAACTAGATTCTATTATAGGTATATTTGGAAGTTAGAATCATTGCTTTTATTTTTGGGGGGTGGGTGGTCCCAGGGATTAAACCCAAGGTCTTGCACATGCTAGATGAGTGCTCTACAAACTGAGCTATACTCCCAGCAGAATTGTTGCTTTTTAATGATGTGAGTATAAGAACAACAGCAGAAATGATGCAAATGTAAAAACAATAATAATAAACTATTTACAAGATGGCATGTTCCAAGTTCATGGATATATAATTATGAACAGTTAGTTGCATTCAAAGGGTGCTGCCCATTTGAGGTCTGTAGGTTATCAAAATCAGGAAAATGTGGAATAAAAATGGGCTTCAATTGACTAATTGATAGATAATGGGAATTGAACTTAGGAGTACTCTACCACTGAGCTACATCCCCAGACATTTGTATTTTTTATTTTGAGACAGAATCTCACTCAGTTGCTGAGGCAGACCTCAAATTTGGAATCCTGTCTCAGCCTCCAGCCTCTGGAGTAGCTGGGATTATAGACATTCTTCATGTTCTAGTGTCTGGCTTAATTTTTTTTTTTTTTTTTTTTTTTTTTTTTTTTTTTTTTTTTTTTTTTTTTTTTTTTTTTTTTTTTTTTTTTTTTTTTTTTTTTTTTTTGGTGGCGCTGGAGATTGAAACCAGGGCCTTGTGCTTGAGAGGCAAGTTGTCTACCAACTGAGCTGTATCCCAGCCCTTAATTTTCAAAAACTCCTAAGAAAGTTGTTTTTCACTCTCCCTTTATTTTTGCTGTAAAAATCATTCTTAAAAATTATTTTAAAATAAAAAGGATTCTTTAGATCCAAATGATAATGAATTACTTGGCTCTTGATAATTTCTTTGGTGAAAAATATAAAAAGGCAACATTGGCAGAAGGGAATAGAATTCTTTGCATTTCAAAGAAAAAATGAACTTGTTGTATTTAGGGAAAGCCTAACACTAACTTGTTTTCTTTTTAAAACAGTGACTTGGATATGTCGGAATTCTTAATTAATCCAAATGCAGGTCCTTGCCGCTATAATTTGATTGCTGTTTCCAATCATTATGGAGGGATGGGAGGAGGACACTGTAAGTCGACAGTCTATCTTTTAACCCAATGATGATGTTCAAATAACTATTGACTTTTTTTCCTTAAGGTATTTATTACTTCTGGTAAAATGTCAGATTGAGACATTCTAGAGGGTCTAGAGGATTCAGTCAATCATACTCCTCATCCTCAGTTGAAGGCACAGGAAGAAGTGTTATTGGTCCATTTGGGGTTCCTTCTCTTCCCCGTTCATTTTTCCTTTGTAGCATGTTTAATGCATGTACTTATAAGCCATGCACATTTGCTCACTTATGTGATTGGTACTGTGCTACAGATCTCAGCATGTCTTACTTGTTTTCTTTATACTTTTGTGTCTGTCTTGTCCATTGCTCCTTACTACTCATGGTTTACATCCACCATGTTTTATCTCTACATTCGCCATATGACGGTGGATATTCAGTTTACTTTTGATAAATGTTATTGTTTATGGTCTGTTATATGAGAATATCTTTGAGTTGTGCACTCAGAGGTGAAACTGCCAGGTTTAAATGAGTATTTAAATACTGCTAGATTTCTCTCTAGGTTGAAAGTAACAAATCTACCCTCTCCTCCACTTGTTAGGTTTTTCTGTTGAACGATCTTTGCATTCTTGGGGTGTATCCAACTCATCTTTTTGTAGTTTTGATACACAGTAGAATTTCATTAACCAATTAGGATTGTTCAAATTTCATAAGTTCAGTGGTCTTGTAATTTTATATATTGTTACTTCACTGTGTAATCAAAATTATAGCCATAAAACAGACTGGATGCCCTATTCTTTTTCTGTTTCCTAAACTAACTAGTACAATATAGGAAATAACTATTCATGAAAGTCTACTAGAATTCACCTGTCAAACAACCTGAGCTTTACAACCATAAATTTTTCTATGTATTCAGTTTTGTTTTGCCTTTTATGTATTTTTTGACAGTCTCTATTTTCCTAGGAATATATCCTTTTCATGTAGGTTTTCCAAAATACTTCAGAGTGGTTTATAATACTTATACTATATTTTTGTCCTTTTTTCATTTTCTCTTTTTTTATTAGCCTTTCCAGAAGTCTGGTTTACTAATCTTTTCAAAGAATCACTTTTCATCTTATTAATTTGTTAATTATACTTATTCTTCTATCTCTGATTTCATTTTCCCCTTGATTAGTTTTTTTCTTACAACTTAGGTTCAGATGAACAAACTCAAAACACAAAATAGGCCTTATGCCACAGAGCTTGCTTAAGTTTAAGAACGAATATAGAGGGGCTGGGGCTGGGGCTCAGTGGCAGAGCGTTTGCCTCACATTAGCACAGGGTTATTTATTTGCTTAATTTTCAAGTACATGGAGTTTTTTTTTTTTTTTTTTTTTTACACTACAACTTTGTGCTTAATTTTATTACATAGTTGGGAGTTACATGGTTTCTTTACATTTTCATATATTTGAAAAAATATATATTCCTCATTGAGATATAAAGTTACATGTTTCTTATTTTAAATATTTTTTTTTAGATGGACACAGTGTCTTTATTTTGTTTATTTTTATGTGGTGCTGAGGATCAAACCCAGTGCCTCACACGTGCTAGGCAAGTGCTCTACCACTGAGCTACAACCCCAGCCCACCATATGTTTCTAAATAGTTTAAGTTGTCAGTTGTACACAAATCATTATAGAGTATGGTTATTTTTTATGTTTATGCTATTCTGAGAGAAATTTATCAAGACTCCTATTTAAAGTGTTGATTTGTCTGTTTCTCCCAATAGTTTTATTGGTTGTTTTGCATTTTTAGTTATATTCATTTTTATAATGGTTAGCTCTTCTCACTGTATAGTTCCTTTTACTGGGATTTGACATTTTTTCTTGTCTTTATCTCAGATACTACAAGTGTCTTTCTAGCTTTCTTTTGATACCATCCTCTAGTTAGCTAATTTTTGTTGGAGATTTGTCTCTTGTATAATTCACATTATTGTTCAATCTTGGCTTTTTATTTAGCCTAAGAATATGTTTCTCTTACTTTGTAAGTGCACCATCTATTTCACAGTGGTCTCAAGTTCAGATTAACAGACACAATACACGATAGGCTTCACCTAGCACAGAGTTTACTTAGATTTAAGAAAAGACAAAAGACAATACAACATGTACAAAAGTTGTTTGTCAAAGGTCTTTGGGTAATTGGAAGGAGAAAAATTGTGAGAGGGTATACTTAAAGTAAGCTATTAGTGCACTGCTGTTATCCTCAACTCCTTACAAAGCTGATTTTTTTATCAGAGTACATGAATGAGTATTGCCACACTAGTTGTCAAGTATTTTGTTAATCCAGCAGGATTTGTAAACAACAGCATGCCTGTGATTCAGGAGACCTGAGTATTACTGATAATCTCTGGCAAAGAATCAGGCAATCTTTGTCCCATATGTGGAATTTAAAAACATTCTTTTAACCTGTCTTCTAATTACTGCCTCTAGCCTTTTTTTTTTTTTTTTTCTTTCAGTTTGACCTTCACTTTCCTCTCCTATGGCTTTTTCCATGGTTGATGTTTGGGAGAGGGAACCAACCGCAGTCAAAATATGAAACATTTATTTCACATGGTGCTTAGTAAATATTGTTAAATAAACAACTTAGGGTTTAAGCCATTGTGTAGATGACTATAGAGTTTTGAGGAATCTCTACATCATTTTTAGTCACAGAAATGATTTTGTTTTCTCATTAGATACTGCTTTTGCAAAAAATAAAGATGATGGAAAATGGTACTATTTTGATGACAGTAGTGTCTCTACTGCATCTGAAGACCAAATTGTGGTAAGTGTATTATATATTTCCTAAAAATCATGGGATCCAATGTTTTAAGAAATGAGTAAGAATTAGCAAAATGGAAGAGATGGATGGTGGTATAGTTCAGTGGTAAGAGGACATGCTTAGTTAGCATGCATGGGTTCAATCCCTAGAACCCCCCTCCCCCAAAAAATAAGGCAAATTAATAAAAGTGTCCCATGGAACACTATTTTCTATATTCTAGCAGGCCTAGTAGCTAAAAGACACTTGCTCTGATTTAAAGAAACAAAGTTGTGGATACTTACCTTCAAATTTGCCCACAAACAAAAACACAAATTGCAGTCTGAAAATTTTTCTGGTAACCTTTAAGATGAATTGGATTTCTAATGAAAATTAATTTTCCTCTAAAAAGTAGGTTCAGCTCTTACTATTCTAGATACTGACTACTGAAGGTCAAAATGTTAAAACAAAGGAGAACCCTTACCATGCCCATGATCTTTAAAGCCTAAGACAATTAGACTTTTAAGTTCAAAATGACTTAATCTTTAAAAATTATGGATCTTCCTATGATTTTTAACAGATTAATTCCTTTTGTATACTTGCTGCTCTGATATTTTTCCACTAGTAGGAAAATAAGGATGTTACATATGTTTACAATGGCATTCATTTATCATTGACATTTGTTGCGCTTCACATCTGAGCAGATTTTTATTTTCATATATTGAGATGGAGGATGGACTGTAGTGTGTTCTTAGAAGAAAGCTAAAAATTTGTTTAATAAGGATTTTTTTCCTTTTTAAAAAATATCTTTATTTATTTTTATGTGGTACTGAGGATTAAACCCAGTGCCTCAAACATCCAAGGCAAGTGCTCTACCACTGAGCCACAATGCCAGCCCTAACAAGGGTTTATTTTTCTAGATTTTGCAGCTCTATAAATTTTGTCCATTGTTACAATACTACAAAGAATGAGAGATATTGTATTTGCTCATATAATATATTTATTATTCAGAAGGCTTTCTGTTGATGTGAGAAACACTAATCCTTTGCTTTAATTCCCAGATTAAGTTCTATTTCCTGAGGGCAGAGACTAACTTTAGTTTTTAATGCTTTAAAGTCTTCAATTTAAAAGCAAATTAATAAATTTTTGAGCCCAATTATTGGCATAGCTTTATTCTGTCCTTGTATGAATAGCTTTGAAATAATGTTTCTCTTTCCCCTCTTTTCTCTCCTTCTCCCTGTGTGTGTGTATATATACAGTTATATATCACTTAAAACAGGGACACATTCTGAGAATGCATTGCTAGGTGATTTGTTATACAAATATCATAGATTGTTCTTACACAGACATAGATGATATAGCCTACTACACACTTAGACTATATTATAATATGTGATGACCATCATATATGCTGTCCATCATTGACCAAAATGTCATTCTATGGTGTATGTTTAAGTTAACATTGCCAGTTTATATTTAAACTCCTCATTCTTTTGTCCTCATCTTTTTTTTTCTGTTCTCCTCTTTAATCTCCTAGCCCAAATATCCTAAAATTGCCAATATCTCATCCTTCAAAGTCTCTTTAACATTATTGTCCTAATCCTACTTTTAAATAATTGTTCTTGTTTATGTACACAACATGAATTTGATTGTGCCATGCATTTAATAATGATGGTTCTGTGTGTGTGTGTGTGTTTGTGTATGTACACAATAATGGGTCACTTATCAGGGATACATTCTAAGAAATGCATCTCTAGGTGATTTGTTGCGCAAACATCACCAGTATTTGAGTACCTTTCATATGGGTGTGGTGTCATTTATATGTAGGACTCTATTCCAAACAGCATTAAAAGCTCTCTCGCTTTTGGGTGCAGTAGTGCACACATGTAACCCCAACTATTCAGGAGACTAAGGCAATAGGAACACAAGTTCAAGGCCAGCCCTAGCAACTTAGCTAGACACTATCTCAGAATAAAAAATTAAAAGGGCTGGGGTTGTAGCTCAGTGGTAGAGCACACCATTGTTCAATCTCCAGTACCTCAAAAAACAAAAATAAAACAGCTGTCTTTGGAGGCTGGGCCTGTAGCTCAGTGGTAAGAGCGCTTGCCTAGCATATGGGAGGCACTTGGTTCAATCCTCAGCACCACATAAATATAAAAACAAATAAAATAAAGGTATAAAAAATGCAATAACATTAAAAAAATTAAAATATTAAAAAAACAGCTGTCTCTGAAGGGTTCGATCCCCAGTACCACGCACATTCACATGCACACACACACAAAAGCCAGACAAATAAGTTAATAATTGTATTATAAGTACCATTAAATATTTTACTGTGGCTACACCTGAGACTACTGTCTCAACTCCCATTTGGGGTTTAAGCAAATAAGACCAGGGAAATCCTAATAGTGCTGTTTGACCTGAGTCTGCTAATACAAATAGGAGTAAATTAAGGAAATAAAGGTGTTCTAAGCAAAAAGAACAATACTGCAAAAGAAAGGAGGCGTGACAGCATGACGTTTTAAGGGAACAGCAAATAGTTTGTTATGATTAAAAGGAAAAGTTCTTGTAGGAATATGGGGAAGAAATAAGGCTGGAGATAAATTTAGCACTTAAAGAAAATTGACATCCCAGTTATTTAGATGTTTCCTTAAAGACTGAGAAACCAGCCAGGTATGGGGGTACCCACTTATAATCCCAGCAGTTTGAGAGGCTAAGGCAGGAAGATCATAAGTTCAAAGCCAACCTCTGCAATTAACAAGGCTGTCAGCAACTTGGCGAAACCCTGTCTCAAAATAAAAGATACAAAGAGCTGGGGGTGTGGCTCAGTGGTTATGTGCCCCTGGGTTTAATTCCTGGTACCAAAAAAGGAAGAAAGACTGAAACCATTAGAGGATTGTTAAGCAATAGAATGACATTATTAAATTTATATCTTAACATCTACAAGAACACTAAGGAAGATAGATTTGAAGGCACTGAGTAAAGAAAGTAGAAAGGCCATACAGAGGCTGTCACAGTTAATTTAAGTAATCAACTTAGTAGTAGTACCAGTATAGACAGGGGGAGAATAAATTTAAGAGATATTTACAGCACAAAATAAATAAAATTTTATAAATGATATATAGATGCAGGAGGGAAAAGTTGAAGGTTACTCTTACTTTAATATTAACCAAGATTGAGAATTTAGGAAGAATATTTGCTGTGTAGTTTGAAGTGCCTATATGATAGCTATGTTGTAGAAATTTCTATGAGGTAGTTGTATTATTAAGATAAGTTCAGAGGTGATAACTGGTTTAAATTATAAATTTGAATTGTCAGCCTCAGGTAGAAATTGAAGCCATAAGCTTGAATTAGTCATCTAGTGAGAGGATACAAATGGAAAAAGAAGTAAGCTTAGGGCAGAATATAAAGTTTAGGATTTAGTGAAGCCACAGAAGAGTCTGAGAAGAATGAAGAGATAGTAGAAGATCTGAAGATAACTGGTATCACAGAAGCCAAAAATTGTTTGATGAAAGGAAAAGTAGTAGTAAGACATTAAATACACAGAGAAATTGACCAAAAGAACTTAAAAGGGTACCCATTTACATTGTTTGCCCGAGATTATTGAAAGCCAGTTTATTAAAATGATTTGAGCAAAAGTTGGATTACATTGAATTGAGTTTGTGTGAGAGTGAGTAATCAGTATAGACGATCCGTCATTCTAGCTGTGAGGAAGAAAGAGCGATGTGACATCTAGAAGGGGAGGTAGAATGGTAGGAGATTTATGATGAGAAAAGACTTAAGTATTTTTTAATGCCAAAGAGAAAAGCCTAAGCCGGGTGCGGTGGCGCAAGCCTGTAATCCCAGCATTTAGGAAGGCTGAGACAGGAGAATTGCGGGTTCAAAGCCAGCCTCAGCAATGGCGAGGCACAGCGCTAAGCAACTCAGTGAGACCCTGTCTCTACATAAAACACAAAATAGGGCTGGGGATGCGGCTCAGTGGTCGAGTGCCCCTCAATCTCCAGTACCAAAAAAGAAAAAGAAAGAGAAAAGCCTAGAAGATGGTGGTGCACACCTGTAGTCCCAGCAGCCTGGGAGGCTGAGGCAGGAGAATCTCCAGTTCAGAGCTAGCCTTAGCAACTTACCAAAACCCTGTCTCAAAATAAAAAGTAAAATAGGCTGGGAATGTGGCTTAATGATTAAGTGCCCCTGGGTTAAATCCCCAGTACTAAATAAAATAAAAAGATACATAGTGATGCAGGAGGTGCGGGGAGGATGCTCAGCAGTAGAGTGCTTACCTAGTACTCATGAGGAGGTCCTGGGTTCAATTCCCAGCAGCACCACCAGCATACCCTGCCACACACACACACAAAGACGCTGGTGGTTGATGGTGTTCTTAATATACAGTAGAAGCAGTTGGACTATAGAGCAAGCATGGGATGAAACAACTACTAGATAAAAGAAGGTCGCCTTTTCCTTAGAGACAAAAGGAAGGCAGGCATAGAATTCTATTTCATGTTAGAGTAACTAGGTTAATCTATTCTATACTTGTGTTTATTTCTTAGTCCAAATAACAGAAGAAAATTTAATCTGAGAGCATTTTTCCTTTACATGTAGAAATCACCTTATATTTACTTAATTTTAGTAATTTCTGTTTGACCATGTGTGGTTTTTTTTTCTATTTGATTTGTGCCTTGTCACCAAAATTGATTACCTGGTAAAATATTCATAGTTAATATGTTCTTTGAGAATTATGACTATTTTAACACCCTTTATTTGTTTTGACAGTCCAAGGCAGCATATGTACTCTTCTACCAGAGACAAGACACTTTCAGTGGAACTGGCTTTTTTCCTCTTGACCGAGAAACTAAAGGTGCTTCAGCTGCCACAGGCATCCCATTAGAAAGTGATGAAGATAGCAATGATAATGACAATGATATAGAAAATGAAAACTGTATGCACACTAATTAATGAGAGTCCTAGAAGCCATAAAAGAGAGACTTCCTGCTGGTGGTATCTATGGAAATGAAGTTACCCACCACATTAAAACAAGTCTGAGATGGGGAGTTTCAGATAACCGAATGTAAATCCTTTATCAGATTTTAACTTGTGCAGTACTTGAAGTGAAACACAATGAAAACTTTAACAGAAATTGTCTCATAATACATTTACAGTCTTGTATTTACAAGCTAAATATATATAGGAAATCACAAATAAATCCCTTTTAAGTTTGCTGCTGTTTTGATGAATTATGTTTTCTTTAATTTTTTGGATGTGAGTTGATGACAAATGTTAAATTTGTGGATGTTGGTCATTTATTTTGCTCTGATAATACTGCAAGAAAACTATGAGCTTAGTTTTTGGATAATCTAGTTCATGTGCATTAGGCTGCCACATATACGACTATAATGTTCAGCTGCAGTATCAATACGGCGTAAATACTGCAGTAGTGCTGGAAAACCAAATTGTCAAATCTATCCCTGGTAATCAATATGGGCCTATTATAAAACCAAATCATGATACAAGAAACAATCTTGAAAAAGTCATTTCCTTTTTTAGTATCATTAAAAATCCAGTCTATTATATTCATATTATTGCCACTTTGGAAACAGGTTCTAGATTTCACACTACATTCTAAAGTCATTTTTCAGTTACATGTAAGTATTTTTACTGCTATTGGAATCTTTTAGATATTCACATTTTTCTTTACATGCTGTAAGATGCTGTCTTTAATCTGGTGTTGGTCCAAAACTAAATTTTTGCCACCTGTTTTTCTCTTCCCCATTTTTTGGTAATTTGGCAAGTTTTAGCTCTCCCAATTATTGTAATATAAGAACATACTTAGTAGTATTCTGTATCCATAGTAATAATTGCATCAAGCTTAGATGAGAGTTTTTTTCATATATTAGCCTTTAAATCATTAATGGACAATTGGCTATAAAGGTAGGTCTGTTAACTTTCTTTGTGTGTTCCTGATGGAATTCACCATAGCCTTACAGCTTTTCTCAGAAGGTAACTTGTTATAAATGAGCAATGGCATTTGCATGTTCCAGAGTCAGAACCTGTACAGTATACAAAGCATACAAACCTTGAATTTGATTTTAGTTCACCACATTCAAGGATCCAGGATGCCAAATATATGTGTGAACATTTGAAACATTTTCATTTGCTGCTTTTTTCCCTTTGATCTAGTTGAAAGAATGTATTGTCGATTGGCATACAAAACTGCCTTTAATAGAAAATCTAAATGCTGGGGCACATTTCACATATCGACTACCTGAGAAATTGCTTTGTGTCCCACTGTTAATAAAGCAAAAAGTATAATGTTCTTCACTTGAACTAATCAAATACAATAGATTATAAATTGTGTATTGTAAATAAAAGTTCACTCTGTGAGTGCACATTTTGGTAAATTATTTATTTATGTTAGCATTTTAAAGTAAAGAAAAAAATGCATTTGACCAGGATAAATGAGGTATGTTGATCATGGCTTTACTTTATATCTTGATATTAAAGCTGGTTTTTCATCCTGGTATTTTAAAAGCTGCTTTGGGTTTTTTTTTTTTTCTTTCTTTCTTTCTTTCATTTTTTTTTTTAATGTAAACTAACCTCCTGCATGACAGAGGTTAAAATTTTGTCTGCACTTGGGTTCACTTAAGTTTACATTTGAAATGTGCATGTTTATTTATACAGATTTCAATAAAGCTATTCAAGGCCTTATTTAGTCTTTTATTTCTTACTCTGAATATTTTGACAAAAATTTCCTATCTTATGAATAGATGACTGTATGCTAGACTTTTTAGTTATAGTTAATATTAGGAGAGCATGTCAGAACAAAGTGAATCCTCCTATTAAGGATGTGTTTTTAAAGTAGTTTTTTTTTTTTTTTAACTTAAAGATTTGTTCATTAAAAAAATGTTTGTGTACCTGCCAATCACTGTTCTGGAGTCTGAAGATAGAGAGTAAACAAATAATCTCTGCCCTCACAGAGCTTGCATTCTTCCTGCCCTCTACTAATTAATAGGTTGTATTTTTTTAAGTTTAGTGTAAGTCCAAGTGAAGTCTTTACCTTAATTCTCCATAGAGATCACTTGCTTTTTAATGCCTGTTACTAACTTTTTTTTTTAAATTTTTTTTTTAGTTGTAGATGGACACAATGTCTTTATTTTATTGCTTTGTATGTGGTGCTGAGGGTCGAACCCAGGGCCTCACACATGCAAGGCAAGCGCTCTAACCCCTGAGCCACAATCCCAGCCCCCTGTCATTAACTTCTATTCCTACTGAAAGAAATTTATTTTTAAGGAAATGATGTTAATAATACCATTGAATATTTTAACCTCAAATGTCATTTTCAGCTGCAAAAAAAATAACTTTAAAATTGTGCAAAAGGATAATACATATAACTAATTAAAAGTAGATATCCATAGGCAATACAGGGTAATACAGATATATCTAGATTAGAATTCTTCTAGCTTTGCCAGTTAGTAATTATTTACTATGGACTGGGCATTTTAATTGTTTACATACATTATCTCAATTCTACAACAGCCATGTGGTAGAACAGTCAGCATCCTCACTTTTCATATGGAGAAACCAAGATATGAAGCATTTAAATATCCCCAAGTTTACACAATTACTATGTGGTACAGTGTTCTATCCTAAGATATATACTACCTCTCACTGTGTTAAAGTGTCTGCCTTAGGATTGTTGCGAGGTAATATGAGATAGTGTATTTTATGGGAAGAGTTTTGTAAACTGGTGTCATTAAAGGTTTCTTTAGTCTTAATGAAGACTGAAGACTAAAGACTAATGACTTTGCCTCCAAAAGCATCTTCAGCCTATATCTCTAAATATTAAATAAGAAGGATACTGACTAGAATACTGACTAACCTTTCTCTCTTACAATTAACTTTACAAATTTATGTACATTTGCTACAATTTTAATTAAAAATGTTAAATATAAGGTGGCTTTTCCTCCTTCATATAACTTAAGCATGCACTTCTTTCCATTTCCCCAAATGCAACCATAGTTTCCAGACTATTTTCAGATATTATTCTTATAATTTAGTTTTAATTAATCTCTATGAGAAAGCTTCAGCCTGATTCTTTAAGTATCTTGTTTTCTCCTGTAATCTATGTACATTAAGTAGTAATGTATTTATCTTTGATTTTGTGACAGCTGGATATAAAACTATACAAAGTATTGATTTGGGAACAAAGAATATTAGCAAGTACCAAATTAGATACAGTATAAAGGCAATGCATTTTCATAAATTAATTTCATTGACATGAGGATATCTTATGAGAAATAAGCTAGGAAACTATAAGAGTAAATGCAGCATATCAAAGAGAAAAGGGGGAAAGAAGAAAGTTTTCCACCTCAGAGGAGGAATACATTATTACCACTGACCTTATTTAATACTGTCATATGGTGCTAAGAAAAAGCCAGTCACTTTTTAGTCAGTTTACTGTTTTTAAATTATTTAACAGTGCATTTCCTTGGTGCCTGCTCCCAACCCTCCCTTCTTAGTATATTTGTGATGTGCAGCACTGGTGCAATACAGATGAACATGTCCTTGCCAGTTTAATGTTTAAGGTAGCTGTGTGGAGAACTCTTGTATCATATACTCAGGAAAAGGAGCCAGAGCTCCTCTAAAATCTCAGAAGAGCGACAGGGAAAAGAAATCTAATCACATTTCTGCAAATGAGAACAGTGCAAATCTTTGTCCATATTTGTTACTTGATAATAAAATTTTTGTGCTTTGAAAAATTTGATGAAATTTGAAACCACTTGTCTCAAAATATATTGATACTCCCAGATAATTCTTTTAAGTGCCACTGGGCCAGAGTATAGAAAAGGTGAGTGTTATTTATATCCTTGCTAATTTTTCCTTATATATTCAGTTACATATTGTCTATTGTTCATTATCAGTTTTCTAGTGAGAAATATGTAATTTTACACATTCTAGGCTTGGGGTATCACAAGTCATTATGTGTTTTAGGTGCTTAATTTATACTTACTTTATGTTAAGGAAAAGAATTTCCAAATAGCTCTAATAACAAAATTTTCACTTTAAACTAAGTTAAGAAAAAAACAGCTCAGTCAACTGTGTTCAAATTTTTTTCTAAACTATGTAGAATAAGTTCAAAGTAACAGAATTGGGAATATAAAATATAAAGAGTAAGGCCTGGCAAGTAGCCTTCTGGCTACTCAGGAGGCTGCAGCAGGTGGATCCCAAGTTCGAGTCTAGCCTCAGCAACTTAGTGAGACCCTGTCTCAAAAAATAAAAAGGGCTGGGGAGATGTGATCAGGGTAGAGTGCCCCTGGATTCAATACCGAGTACCACAAAAATAAAATATATATACACATTCACGCACACTGTGTGTATACATAAATGGTAAAAGTTCTAATACACATCAAGCCTTAAAATTTTCACTAATGATGGGGTAAAGAATTTTCAAATAGATGGTGTAAAACAATTCAAAAATCACTTTTGGCAAATATATACATTGGGAAACAAACTTAGTCAACATTGTACCTTGTTCTAATTATTCTCTGACTCTGTCTCTGGGAGCCTAGAACTTGCCAAAGTAGTGAAAGGAAAAGACTCTAGGTTTTTCAAAGGGACTCTAGAAAATACATAAAACCATTTACGGAAAATCAAGAATTGACATAATACTTTGTTCTAAAATCTTGAAAGACAAATGGGTTGGTGATCTTTTTCCCCCCTCTCTCTAGAAATGGGAAGAAAATCTAATTCTATAGAGTTGCTAAAAACATAGCTATTTCTTGTTCTCTTAAATAAATATACTGTAATAATAAGATACACTTTGTGCACAAAATCAAGTGTTTCAAAAGTTTACATTGTTTTATAGCTGGGCATGATGGCATACCCCTGTAATCCCAGCTGCTGGAGAGGCTGAGGCAGGAGAATCGAAAGTTCAAAGCCAGCCTCAGCAACTTCTCAAAAAGGCCTGGGGATGTAGCTCAGTGAGTAAGCTCCCTTGGGTTCAATCCTTGGTATCAAAAAAAAAGAAAAATGTTTTGGCAAATGACTATGTTTTATAGTAAAAAGTCACGCTTAGGGCTGGGGTTGTAGCTCAGCGGTAGAGCGCTTGCCTCGCATGCGTGAGGCCCTGGGTTCGATCCTCAGCACCACATACAGAGCAATAAAATAAAGACATTGTGTCCATCTACAACTAAAAAAAAAATTTAAAAAATTAAAAGTCACGCTTAAATTTGGCACTTACTATGATTGTTTTCCCCTCAAATCAGAAACTTGTAGGTTATTCTGTATAATTTGGTCGGGGTGAGGGGGTTTCAGCCAGGCACTGTGGTACACACCTGTAATCCCAGCGACAGGAGGTTAAAGTGAGAGGATCACAAGTTCAAAGCCAATCTTGGCAAGACCCTTACCCAATATAATTTTTAAAAGGGCAGGGAATGTAACAGTGGTAACCCTTGGGTTCAATCCCCAATAACAAAAAGAAAGAAAACAAATTTTTATTTCTGTGACTTTGAATATTACTAGTTTGAGTTAAATCCACATATATAAAAGAAAAACAATAAGGAAACAATCCTTAACAGTCTTTTCCCATAATGTGAAAACAATTCAACAGTTTTCCCATTCTCAGTAATGACAAATTCTTAACATTTTTCAAACTATTGTTTTAAACCTTACATATCACCTCATTTTTAATTCTTAAAATCTTTCAGAATTCCTAAACTTTGTAATATCTCAAATGCAAGTCTTATTAAAATATTTTGTTTTATAACATTTTCTTTTTCAAAAAAGACTGAAAAGATTCTAGGTTAACAGACATTGTAGCTCCTGTTCTTCCTCTGCTTATTGCTTCTTAGGTAATGGTGAATTTTAACTAATTTAGACTCATTGATTAAAGTGTTCTGCTTACATCTGTCCTTATGTGTATGCCTTCTCTCTTCTGACATTGAGTTATCCCTGTAAGTAGTGAAGACATTTAATTTTCTTTAAAGTGAGAACCATCTTTTCATTAGATCAAAGGGATAATTTTTAAATTCCCTTAGGAGTTCATCCAAATTAATCTCATCATGACCATCTAATTTCCTCAAGAATCCCTAAGCCTCCAGATTTCAATCCCTGAGCTACCTAATAGAATCACCAAAGATTGTCTTTTTTCTAATTGCATTATGTAGTGGATTACCAGGGACCTGAAAAATTACTTAAGACAAAGCAAATGCAAATTATTCTAGAATTGTTTTCATTTGAGAAAAAATTATAAAGATGGGAAAATTATATATATATATATACACATTTATATACATATATTCTTCGTTGAAAAAGAATTCCTGTAGGACTTTCAAATATTGAGTGACTGGAAGGCATGGTGGTTCACACCTATAGTCTCAGCAACTCAGGAGGCTAAAGCAGGAGTTCACAAGTTGGAGACTAGCCTTGTTAATTTAGCCAGATCCTGTCTCAAAAAGGGCTAGAGGTGTGGCTTAGTGGTAGGTGGCCTCTGGCTGCCATTCCCAATGCCCTCTCCCCAATTTTTTTTAATTGAATGATTCTAGTAAAGCTATTCAATTTATAAAATTTAGTTCACTTTTGGCCATGTATCTATTGTATACAATAGATTGAATACTATAGATTACTATAGTAATCTATAGATTACTATAGTATTCAATACTACAGATTGCAACAGTATCATTAATACGAATACTATATATTCCAACACTATAGAATATATAGTGAATACTATAGATTCCAACAGTATCATTAGTATGGGTTATTTCTATAGCAGATTATCTACAGTGAGATAGGAATATTCTTTATTTAGCACCATTTCACCACAGCTCCAAATAAGTCATTAACCTCGGAATTTTAGTTTTTGCAGTCATAAAATTATACCAGTCTCCTGTGAGGATTGAGTTCATGGATTTGGAGGTGTAAACTATTATGAATTAATCTAGAGTGCTCTATCACTCATAAAAGACTGACATTTTTTAAAGCTACTCATAGTTTTGCAACTTACATATTTAGGACTTTTTCTCTACCTTCAGGAGACAATCACTAAAGTCATTTGGGTTAGAGTTAATAATCCAAAGGCTAGAGATTATGGTTTTAATTGTGTTTGGGATATTGTCTTAATCTTTTCATTCTGACATAACAAAATACCATAGATTCAAAGGAGGGCACTTAGACAAGGATCTCAAGTTTGAGACCAGCCTGGGCAACTGAGTGAGACCTGTCTCAAAAAATAAAAAAAGGCTGGGCTCAGTGGTAGAGCACCCCTGGGTTCATTCTCCAGTACCAGAAAAAAAAAAAAAAATCAGATGGCTTAAATAACATTTTCTAAAGTTTTGGATGCTAGGAATCCACATCCAAGATCAGGGTCCTAGTATAGTTAATTTCCAGTGAGGGGACTCTTTCTGGCTTATAGGTGACCACTTTCTCATTGAGTCCTCACATGGCCAGAGAGATAAGAATTGATTATTTTAAAACAATTTTTCAAAAGTAGACCTGTTTCTTTTAGCAGGGTTTGATTTATGGTTGGGCATATTACAGGTCAATGACTCCAGAAGAGAGGTCTGCTGGCATGCTTGGAAATTTTCTTTACTGTTTAATGAAAATAGGGAAGAAATCATTCTTTTTAAACAGAGTCCTGTGAACATGTGATTCCTGGAATGGCAAAGTAGCATCTTGGGACTGGGATTGGAGTGGGGAGCTGTGTCATTTTAACTTGTTCAATTTATTTTATTCTGTCTGGTATTCAGTCTACTATTTCTCTGTACCAGGAATACCTCCTTCCATCCCTAAAACCATAAGCTTTCACTCATGATATTTGAACATCACCAAAACAAAAACTTTTTACTCTATCACCTGGCTTTTGCAATTGAAATCCAAGGCTTTGAAATCTATTGTTTTAATGAAAAGTATATGTGTTTTGTCTGTCACACGCTATAATCCCTGCCTCAACACTTAACAGCTTCTTTTACCACCTTAAAGCTTATATATTCCCTCACCATGTTTTCAGTTCTTCTCATCCTCAGTTACCCTATAAGAAAAGGCATGTACCATGGATATGGCATAGTAATGGGGTAAGTGTTTTGATTACTACTTGATAACTTACAAAAAGTCAAATTAAGTATAAAATTAGGAGGAAGGGGGGAAAGCCCAGTATCAAAATTACTGGAAAATATCCACATCAGACCTCCAGGTTTGGAGAATAACGGAGTAGCTTATGTAAGACTATCACTCTTGCATGTATATTAAGAAACTAGCCAGGCACATTTGTAGTCCCAGCAGCTGAGGAAGCTAAAGCAAAAGGTCACAAGTTCAAGGCCAGCCTGGGAAACTCAAAAAAGTCAAAGAGTTGGGGATATAGCTCAGTGTGTGAGACCCTGGGCTCAATCCCTGATATAGCAAAAACAAAAAACAAAAAAACAAAAAAAAAACTAATTGTAATGAATGACAGTGTAGTGCTATGGGGTGTGAAACAAACAGGAGTAAAGTATATGTCACAGACATATACTTGTGTTTTAGTCAGCTTTTTTGCCGCTGTGACTAAAAGATCAAACCAGAACAATTGTAGAGGAAGAAAAGTTTATTTGGAAGCTTACAGTTTCAGAAGTCATAGTCCACAGAAGGCTGGCTCCCGCAGGACATCATAGTGTTAAGAGTGTTAGCAGAGAGAAGCAGCTCATATGGTGATCAGTAAGCAGAGGGAGACTCCACTTTGCAGATACAAAATACATACCCCAAAGCCATGCCGCCAATTCCCACCTCCTCCATCCGTACTCTACTACTTTAGTTACCACTCAGTTAATCTCTATCAGGATTCATTCACTGACTGGGTTAAGACTCTTAAAACCCAATCATTTCTTATCTGAACCTTCTTGCATTGTCTCATGTGAGCTTTTGGGGGACACCTTACATGCAAACCATAACTTGTGAAAAGGGCATAAATATAATTATACTACTATAAAGTTCTTATATATGAAATAGTATAATATGAAATATGCAAAATCTTATAACATATTGAGAATATATATTATAAACCCCAGAGCAAGCGCAAGAAAGATATAGGTAAAAACCAGTAGAGGAATAAGCAATAATACTATCCCCCTCCTCCAACCTAAAGTAAAGGTAGGAGAAAGAAAAAAGGAACAAAGAACAGGGGAAGCCGGGCACAGTAATCCAAGCGCCTGTAATCCAAGCACTCTGGGAAGCTGAGACAAGAGAATCATGAGTTCAAAGCCAGCTTCAGCAATGGTGAGGCAGGTGCTAAGCAACTTAGTGAGAACCTGTCTCTAACTAAAATACAAAATAGGGCTGAGGATGTGGTTCAGTGGCCAAGTACCCCTGAATTCAATCCTTGGTACCAAAAAAAAACCCAAAAAACAAAAAAACAGGAAAAGCTAATAGAAAACAGAGAAATATGTAGATTTTCACCCAACAATAATAATTAAATTGTAAGTGGACTTCTCCCTGTAAGGCAGAAATCGGAAGACAGGATCCCCAACTCCACCCCCAAAAAAGGGGTTAGGTGTTCTTTCCAGGAGGCACAGTTTAAATATTAAACCAGACAGGATGAAAGTAAAAAAGGCTTTACCATGAAAACACCAAAAATAAAATTTAGTGTGGTCATATTAATATCAGATGATTTACATTTATAGAACACTACACAAAACAAATGTACATGAAATAATCACAAAGATAGATCAAATGTTGGGCACTAAATTTTTAATGAATCAACAGACTGATGTCATACAGAACATGCTCTCTTACCACAAGGTAATCAAGTTAGCCATCTAGAAAATTACATTGAGTCAAAGAAGAAATCTCAAGGGATCTAGGAATATATTTACAACTGATCATGAAAATGGTGTCAAAATTCGTGAAGTGAGACCAAAACATGTTCAAGGGAAGTTTATGATTTGAAGTGCTTGTTTTGGAAAAGAAGAAGGTATAAAATCAATTATATAAGAATCCACCTTTTTATTTTAAGATGGAATTTTACTATGCTGTCCAGTCTGGTCTCTAACTCATGGGTTCAAGTGATCCCCCTGCCTCAGCCCCCAAGTAGCTGAGACTACAGGTCTGTGCCACCATGCCCAGCTTGTATAGTAATGTAATATTACAAACAGCTTTATATCTAAATCTGACAACTTAAATGAAAATGACATATTCCTGAAAGAAAAAAAACTAAGCGGGGCACGGTGGCTCAAGCCTGTAATCCCAGCACTTAGGGAGGCTGAGACAGGAGAATTATGAGTTCAAAGCCAGCCTCAGCAATGGCGAGGCGCTAAGCAACTCAGTGAGACCCTGTCTCTACATAAAACACAAAAAATAGGGCTGGGGATGTGGCTCAGTGGTCGAGTACCCCTGAGTTCAATCCTCAGTACCAAAAAAAAAAAAAAAAACTAAAAAAGCTCAGTCAAGACAGATAATTGAATAGTCCTATTGCTGCTAGAAGAACTGAATTTGTAGTTAAATTTTCCAACAAAAGAATCTCAGGCCCATGGTTCCTCTGATGATATATACCAAACTTTTAAGGAAGAAATAATAGTAGTTATACAAAATTTTCCATGTAGTAGAAGAGAAATCATCCTGACTCACATTGCAATGCAAGCATTACCATGATACCAAAAACAGAAAAAAATGTAAAAAAACCCATGGATTAATAGTCCTCATGGGCATAGACACAAATATGCTCAACAAAGTGTTAGCAAATGAAGTGTACCAATATTTAAAGGTGCATTTTTATATATGATGACCAAGTGGAATTTGTCTGGGACTGCAAGAGTGGCCCAATTTTCAAGAAATGATTGATATAATTTACCAAATTAACACACTGAAAAATAGAAGTCCGGGCTGGGAATGCAGCTTAGTGGTACAGTGCTCACCTAGCATGCACAAAACCCTCAGTTGATCCCCAGCACTGAAAAAAGGAAGAAAAGAAAATCTTATTGCTCTGATAGTAAATACAGAAAAGGCCTTTGATAAGATGCAGCATCCATTTATAATCTTTAAAGTCTCAATGAATTAGGAATAGGAATTTCTTCAGTTTTACAAAAATGTCTACAGAGATTCTACTACCATCAGAGTTACCATTGAAAGACTATGCTTTCTCCCTACAATCAACAAGGATGTCAACATGGTTGTGTTGGAAGTTCTACTCAGCTCAATAAAGCATGAAAAAGAAATAAAACATATATAAATTGGAAAATAAGTAAGACTGTATTTCAGGGAAAGCATAATTTTATGCATATACAACCTCAGAGAATCTGTGCAAATACTGCTAGAAGTAGTTAGCAAGACTGCAGGATTTAAGGTCCATGTTAAACATCAATGTTTTTCTGTATACAAGCAATAAGCAATTATAAATCATTTTCAAAGTACCATTTAAAACAGGATAAAAATCCCAGCAAAACTTTGTAGAAATTGGCAAGTTTATTCTAAAATTTATACATAAAATCGAAGGAAATAGCCAAAATAATTCTGGAAAAGGAATGTTGAAGGATTCATAGTATCTTATCTCACAACTTACTATAAAAATTACAGTCAATAAAACAGTGAAGTATTTGGGGAAAAGATGGACACAGATAAATGTAACAAATCAGAGTCCAGAAATAGACCCAGACATATATGATCAATTGATTATATTTACATAGATGCCAGTACAATTCAAAGGAAAATATACATTTTTCTGCAAACTGTACTAAAATAAGAAAATATCCATAGCAGGCCAAACTTTGTACCTGCTATTTTTTCAGTATGGTTTGAGTGTGTCCCAAATTGTAATGTCTGTATCAGTTCGAATCAGCTTTGATTCTTTGATTATTCTCTCAATTATGGACCATCTTCCTGCCATTTTGCATACTTTGTACAATTTTGGCTGGATGCCAGATATTGTTAATTTTAGTTTGTTGGGTGAGTGACATTTTTCTATATTCCTAAAAATACCAAGTTTTGATAAGAGATACAATTAAATTGCTTGAAAACTGATTGTTTCAGGTCTTTTATTATTTTCTTGGCAGGTGTCAAGCAGTTTTCAGTCTACGGCTAATTTTATGTATTTATTTATTTGTTTATTTATTTTTGGTACTGGGGATTGAACTCAGGGGAACCCGACCACTGAACCACATCCCCAGCCCTATTTTGTGTTTTATGTAGAGACAAGGTCTTACTGAGTTGCTTAGCACCTCACTTTTGCTGAGGCTGACTTTGAACTCATGATTCTCCTGTCTCAGCCTCCCAAAGTGCTGGGATTATGGGCGTGCGCCACTGCGCCCTGCCTAAGGCTAATTATTCCCTGCTATTGAAGCAAGTGTCTTTGGAGTATTCTGCCCAATGTCACATGCTTTCACATGGCTGATGTGAACAGGTACTCTTCTAAGTCACATATGAATGCTTGCCACTATTTCTGTATGGATTCCCCCCAGACTCAAGGTATTTTCCAGTACATGCACTGATCAGTACCTTGGTGAATACTCAATAGGTATCCTCTGCAGATTTGCTCTCTGAATTAGTAACTCCTCTCTAGTACTTCATCCTGCAAACTCTAGCTAGCTGCCTTGGTTTCCCTGGACTCTCAGCTCCATTTCTTCAACTTAGGGTATTCACCAGCTTCCTCCTGTTTTTTCCTTCTCTGCACCACTTGGAAACTCTCAAGGCAGTGAACTGGAGAAATCATAGGGGTAATTTGGGTCCCATCTCTCAGTATTAACTGTTCTTTGTTGACTGATTACTCCAATGTTTTGAGTAATGCTATTTCATATAATTTGTCTGGCTTATTTTGGGTTCTTCCAGTCAAGAGGATAAATTCAGCCAGGTAGGGTGGTGCACACTTGTAATCCTAGCAACTCGGGAGGCAAAGACAGGAGAACTGCAAGTTCAATTTTGCAAGGCCCTAAACAATTCAGTAAGACCCTGTCTCAAAACCAAGGGAAAAAAAAAAGCCTGGGGAGACTGAGGAGGTAGCTCTCACTGCCCCTGTTACTCCATCCTGAATTGAAACAGAAGACTTCTTCATAGAAAAGGGGAGGGGGGAATTCCTAATTTAATCCAGTTCAATTTTAGTGTAAACCTAATTCTAACTCAAACATTATTCATAAGATCAAAGAAGATATGGTAACGCATATTAGATGTAATGCACAAGAGATAAAGCCTTACCTAAGAATAACTATATGCATATGAAGTCACTCAGTCCAGTTCTACCCTACCTAAGCTGCTATGGTTTGTGTATGTCCTATTCTTTAAAGTGAAAGCACCCTGCTTCTGTAAGCCACAATTGAATGAGTCAGGCATCATACAAGTCAAGAGCGATTGCATACTCACACAGACCAAGAATGAAGGAGGCCCTCTGAATCTGTGATATCTTTCCAAGTTCTACCTGTAATAAGTGGCAATGGCAAACCCATCTAACCTAACTCTCTCTTTTGATGAATTAAATATGCTAGGTTAACAAAGGGTATCATTACAGCCAAAGGTGTTGTGTTTACTATACCAAGAAAGCCTTGAAGTTCTTCTTGAGGACCACTCATGTACATCTGGATCTATGCCCAAATTTCCATCATCGAAAGTAATTTCTGTGACACTCTTCCACAAGTTTCCAAGATGTGTAAAGCACAGATGATTAGACTGAGGACATACCTTTGGTGATCGAGTCAATGGAGATACTATTACTTGAGAGAGAAAACACCTCCTGAAGCTGATTTAGGAATCCTGATATTATGTAGACTTTAAAAGGTCCCAAGTTATACACTGAGTTTCGCTAAGTATATAGGTCTCAAAGCATTTTATATATGAATAAATAGCATCATTATATCAACCAGAATTTCCCCTTGTTAAAGAAGACACTATTACAGATACTTTATTTTCTTTTCTAAAAATCCTCAAAGCACTTTCAAATAGTATTTGGAGGTATCACTAAGGCAGCAATTAATTCCTTCTGCTTGCTCACTTACTGATAATTATAATGATTAGTCTCAAGAACATGTGTAACTCTCAAGTTTAAACAAATATTATATGTGTTTTCAACAGCATTGCCCTTTTTAGAAAATTAAATTTTTTTTAAATATTTTTTCTAGTTGTAGATGGACACAATATCTTTATTTTATTTATTTTTATGTGGTGCTGAGGATCGAACCCAGTGCTTCACACATGCGAGACAAGCACTCTACCACTGAGCCACAATCCCAGCCCCACAAATTAGATTTTTGTAATCATTTGAGATCTGAGGAAATTTTATATTAAGACAAAACAAAAGAAAAGATCATTTCTGTGTTTTCAAACTGGCAAAAGCTCCGGAGAAAAATGACAAGATGAATCCAGCGCATCCTAGAGTATCAGTTTTGCTCAACAGCAAATGGTAAATCAATTTTCTCAATATTTTAAACATTTTATAGGCAAAGAGATCTGATAAAAAGTTAATGGCTTTTAGGCTAAAATTAAAAACTACTGATTTTCTTCTCTGAGCCTGTTTGGTCTTGTAAACCACCCTGTCTACTCTACCCATCTATGTAATTAACTACCCTTTAGTGATTACGTGTGAGAAGCAGTGGGTTAATGGAGCTGGTTCTTTGCTACAGTGATGACATCTCTAATATAGTTCATGTTCCAGAAGCATGAAACTTACATGGAATGATTAGCACAATATTTCTGAAGCTACGTTTCTGCTCTAATTCTGCTCTTTGTCTTCGCAGCCATTAGTAAGGCAGCATGCCTGCTGTGACAAGTGTGAAGCGTGGAGTCAAGTTCCTTATGTGCAAGTCCCAGCCCCACCACTGACTAGCTATTTAACATTGGGAAGTTTAATTTCTTCTTGCTTCAGTCTCCTCATCTGTGAAATAGGTAAAATATTATTTTATAGGATTATTATTAAGATCATATAAAAATATTTCTGAAGTGCTTAGGACAGTGCCTGTTTGTACCAATTTGTCCAATATCCCACCAACCCGTGATAACTAGTATTAATTAAGTTCCTACTTCCTACGTCTGGTACATACTCAGGGTAATGCAAGTATTTCTTTAATAAATCTCTGTTAAACAGAGGCAGGGAAGAGCCCTTGAAAGAATAAGTCCTCTCCCTCTCCTCTTCCATTCCTTATAGCCTTCTCTCTGCCTCTCGTTCACTTAACAAACACTTACTGAATTCCTTTTATGTACGAGGCACTATTTTAGGCTGGTGATTATATTTGAATTAGAAATGCACAGTCCCTGTCTTCTTTTAATGTAATGAAACAAATCAATACTTGATCAGGATACTATAAAGTAATAAGGTGGAGGGGAGGGGAAGGCAGAAATGTAAAATATTCTGTCTGTTCATTTCTCTCTCTCTCTGTCTCTTTAGGCAAATAAACTAGGAAATTTACTGGTCAAGTAAGAAGAACTGGCTAATTTTTATTGGAAAAATTGTGAGATTTCTAGTGGTATAATAGATATTGAGATAGTCTGGTTGTAGTCAACTCCAGCCACAAGGGGGCAGAAGTGTCCAGCTGTATAAACCATTGCAGTTGCTCTGATCCTATTTTACAAAGGAAAAAGTGACTTGGTCTGTGGGTCTTCAAATTCTTACATGGTGGTGTGTAGAAATTATTAAAATTATTATCAATGTTGCCAGTTAAAATTAGTAAACTGGAATAAGTTTCCACTGATTATGAATGCTAATTTTGCCCCCACCTAAAAAAAAAAAAAAAGTAGCCTCTTCTAATTAACCTTCAAGTTACAACATGGTTTGCCCTTATGTTCAGCATATATTCTCAACTGGAGACAGACATGAATGAAAAAATTCTTTCAGAAACTGAGCAGTTTTGGCTTGTTATTTAACCTCCCTATAGTTTTTACTTAAGAAGTTTGCAAAGAACAGGCTAAAAGCTCAGTCTGGACTGCCCAGGCAACCGTGCCTCTCAGGGACTGTGAAGTAAGGACATGCTCAGGTTAACAGTGAAGGCCTAAGCCAGGGACATCACCTTACTCTCATCTCTTGGTTTTCTGCATTCACAGACTTTACAACAGGATCATGAATTCTCAGCAGTAAGGCACAGCTGAGAACTATGTTTAAACATTGTGTGTTTTATATATTTCTAGAAAACATACTTTTTATCCCTTTGTTTAATACTTGTTTTATGAAAGATACATTTTTATTTCCTACACAACATATAAATTATAACCTAGCACTTGTTGCAGTGTTTTATATAGCTTTCATTTGTATGCCTTAATTTTCCTAAAAACAAACAGATTGGGTACAAAACAATATTCCTCAATTTCCTTTTTTAATTCTTAAAACTTTCTTAGTCCTGAGTATCATATTTTTAATGTTTAAAAAATATGTTCAATAAAAAATTAAGTCATATATGATTAAAAGCAAAATTTGTCCAATATCCCACCAACCCGTGATAACTAGTATTAATGCTTAGCTATATATCTTTCTGTTCTGCTTTTTGTCTTTGAGAAAAATGGAATCTTTATACTGGTTGTGGCAGAAACTGAGAATTGTCTGCCAGTATTTTTTCTTACTGGCAGACAGTGAGATTGCAAACTTCTAGCTCAGCATCATGATCTATACTTGTAGCTTGGTATAGACATGTGACTTAAGTTCTAGGAAATGGGCTATAAGTGTAATAATGTGCAAAATCTAGCAGATTTCCTTAAAGAGGGTCATATCCTTCCCTCTCTGCCTCCTCCTTCCTACTGCTTAGAATGTAACCGTGATGACAGAGCAATAACATTATTTTAGTCAGCTTGTCTTGCTACTGCAACTGAAAGACCTGACAAAAACAATTAGAGGAGGAAAAGTTTATTTGGGGGCTCATGGTTTCAGAGGTCTCAGTCCATAGATAGCCAGCTGCATTCCTTGGAGCTTGAGCTGAGGCAGAATGTCACGATGGAAGAGTGTGGTGGAGGGAAGCAGCTCATGTGGTGATCAGAAATCAGAGTAACTCCACTTGCCAAATACATACCCAAAGGCACCCTGGCAGTGACCCACCTTCTCCAGCCAAACCCTACCTGCCTTCAGTTACCACTCAGTTAATTCCCATCAGGGGGTTAATTCATTGATTGAGTCAAGGCTCTCATAAGCCAATCATTTCTCCTCTAAACCTTCTTGCGTAGTCTCACACATGAGCTTTTGGGGAATGCCTCATATACAAACCATAACAAACATGGAAAGGCTTTGGGCCCCTAATTACCCTAGAACTACCCATCTCAGCCTGGACTTGCACATTAATGAGAGAGTAAAAATCAAACAAACAAAAAACTTTTTAAAAAAGCTTTGCTCTTGTTAAAGCCATTGTGTTTTTGCTTTGTGTAACTCATAGCCAAACCTTATCCCAACTAGTATACTAGATAAAATCTGTATCTGTTTCATTAAAGTACCCTGTCTCTTCTCCCTGTGTAACTATGATAGAAAAAGTGTCATCATACTGAAAAGGCTTTTCACTTCACATTACACAGCGAGCATGTGCCCACATGAATACCTGAGAAAATGTGGTCTTTAGTGTACCTGTTGTTGCTTAACCAGTCTTCTGTTTCCACAATGGATTAATTTTATTTCTAGTGAGGAAGAGTAAATATCATTTTTATAAACATTTGTGCACATTGCTAATTATTTTAGGAAAAGGTCCTACATGTAATTGTAGTTATTATAGTTTTTCTTTTATCTACTGTTGGGATCTTACTGTTTTTGTTTTAGAAAAAAAATTATGTAACCTTTGATATTTATAAAAGAATATATATATATATATATTGGATATGTAAGATTGAAGAAGAAAAAACACTATACAACCTTTCACTCAATCTCAGCACTAAAATACTATCAATATTTGAAATGCCCCTGGCTCCTCCCTAATCTTCTTTTTTTAATTTTTTAGTTGTCAATGGATCTTTATTTATTTGTATGTGGTGCTGAGAATTGAACCCAGTGCTTCACGCATGCTAGGCAAGTGCTCTACCACTGAGCCACAACCCCAGCCCTCCTCCCTAATCTTAACCCCTGTGAACCTCCAAAGAAAAACACTCTTTCGAGGATTAATATCCAGTATATATAAATAACTCAAAAACTGAAGAAAAAATACAAGGAAAAACCAATCAATGAATGGGCAAATGAACTAAACAGACATTTCTCAAAAGAAATGCAAATGGAGGCTGGGGCTGTAGCTCAGTGGCAGAGCACTTGCCTAGCATGTGTGAGGCACTGGGTTCAATCCTTAGCACCACATAAAAATAAACAAATAAAAAGGCATTCTGTTCATCTACAACTACAAAAAATATTTTTTAAAAAGAAATGCAAATGGCCAACACATATATGAAAAAATGTTCAATATCTTTAGCAACCAGAGAAATGCTAATCAAAACTATACTGAGATTTTATTTCCATCTAGTTAGAATGACAATCATCAAGAATACAAATATACTATAAATGCTGGTGAGGATGTGGGGGAAAGGGAACAATTCTACACTCTTGGTGGGGTTGTAAATTAGTACAACCACTATGAAATCAGTATTGAGGTTCCTCAAAAAGACTAGGAAGGGAAATACCACACAACTCTGCTATACCACTCCTCTGTATTTATCTAAAAGAATTAAAGGAATATAGCAATACGTACATACCCATGTTTATAGTAGCACAATTCACAATAGCTAAAGTATGGAACCAGCCTAGGTGCCTGTCAACAGATGAATGGATAAAGAAAATATGGTATATATATACACAATAGTTTTATTCAGCCATAAAGAAAAATAAAATTGTGTCATTTGAAGGGAAATGGATGGAACTTGAGAACATTATGTTAAGCAAAATAAGCCAAATTCAGAGTCAAAGCTCATATTTTTCTCTAGCAGGTAGAGAGGAAAAAGAAGAAGAAGACAAGGAGGGAATCTCATGAAATTCGAAGGGAGGCCTGTACAGTAGAGGAACATATTTTGGGGAGGAAGGTGAAATGGGGAATTATTCGTAAATGAAATTGCCCAAATTATGTTATATGCACAATGTGTTCCACTATTATGTAAAATTATAATGCACTGAATTTTTAAAAATGAAAAACAGTTATGTATTTTGTGCTATTCATCCCTTTCCCTTTTGTTACTGCATTTGTCTTAGTGCATATATACGAAAGAGTTGATGAAAACTAAGTTCTTGGAGCCAATCCTGATTTCTTTTTTCCTTACATCCAATCTGTAAGCAAATCCTACTGGTTCTGACTTAAAGATATAAATCTGGAATTCACCACCCACTGCAATACTGTACTACCAGTGCCTACTTTCTCTCACCTGGATGATTGCTGTAGCATCCAAATTTGACTCCTTACTTCCACCCATGCCCCTGCCAGTTTATTTTTAATACTGCAGCTAGAGGCATTCTGCTTGAACCCAAGTCAGATCATACACACCACGAGGACAGGCATTTTGGGCTTTCATGTTGGCTGCTGTCTCTCCTAGGCATCTAGAACATTACCTGGAATAATGTGGGCACTCAAAAATATTTGTTGAATTGAAACTGAATTGAGTATATATATTCTTTTACCACATGTCATTTAGCTTTGTTTCCTAGTTTTAGGAGAACTATAAAAATGGAATCTTCCTGTATGTATGTATGTATTTAGGGGGCTGGGATTGTAGCTCAGTGGTAAAGCGCTTGCTTTGCATGCGTGAGGCACTGGGTTCGATCCTCATCACCACATAAAAATAAATAAATAAAAAATAAAGATATTGTGTTCATCTACAACTAAAAAAATATTTAAAAAAAAAAGTTTACCATTTTAACCATTTTAATCATATGATTCAGTAATGTTAAGTATATTCACATTGTTTTGAGACAGATATTCAGAACGTTTTTATCTTACAAAATGGAAACTCTATCCCCAATAAACAACTGCCCATTTCTTCTAGTCCCTGCCAATCACCATTGTAGTTTCTGTTTCTATGAATTTGAATACTTCAGATACCTCATATAAATAAAATCATGTAGTACCACTTAACATTATGTCCTGAAGTTTCATCCATGTAGCATGTGACAGAATTGCCTTTTTTTTAAATTTTTTATTTTATTTTGGCTTACATGTTAACAGTGCAATTTAATTCATTGTACATAGATAGAGGATAACATATCAATTCTCTAGTTGTAAATTGTATAGAATCACAACATATATGCAGTCATACATAAAGTTAGGGCTATGATGACCATCATATTCAACCACCTTTACTGTCCCCATGCCCCCTCCCCCCTTATACCCCTGTGAACAGAGATCCATCATTGTTCCCAATGTCCTTCCCCACATTATGGATCAGCATCCACTTATCAACAAGTATATTCGGCATTTGGTTTTCTGAGATTGGCTTACTTCACTTAGCATGATAATCTCCAACTCCATCCATTTACCTACAAATGCCATAATTTTATTTTCTCTTATTGCTGAGTAATATTCCATTGTGTATATATACCACAGTTTCTTTATCCAGTCATCTATCGAAGGGCATCTAGGTTGGTTCCACAGTTTAGCTATTGTGAATTGAGCTGCTATAAACATTGAAGTGGCTGCAGCACTGTAGTATGCTGTTTTTAAGTCTTCTGGGTATAGACCTAGGAGTGGGATAGCAGGCT